>MU795294.1:0-32108 GCA_027886305.1 Lentinula aff. lateritia | reverse complement strand
TTATATAGACAAGATGAAAGGATCAGAGAAACATTGTGTGAAGTGGGCATTTAATGGGGATGATCTAGAATACATGAGGATGGGCTGATGGAAGCGTGGACAAGTTCCCGGGTCTGTCAGGCAGTAGGTGGCTGTGGAGGTATTGAGTTTCGGGTGGCGGTTTGAGGAGGTCTGGAGGTGGCGTCAGGAGGTTCCTGAGAGGGAAAGGAGGTTTGGGGGTGTTACTTGGGTGGAACAAGGGAGTTACAGCATCGTGGTTTAGTGCCAGTGCATGACAAGCTCCTAGTAGTTAGTCTGGCGCTCCGCCCCGATACGCCAATCCATAGGTATACATACTGCCTGTACTATACTGTAGTCCCTCAGTTTAATTATCAACTTAGATTGTCCTCTCCAACTTAGATTATCCTCACCAACTCAGATCATCCTCTTCAACTCTTCAGGCTCGTCGCCGAGCAGTACTCTGACTCTAACCTCAGGACTTACAAGTTCTTTGGTTCACTCCTCGTCGCCGGCGATACTGCCGCTCCAACTTGGCTGCTCCTGGTTCTCTCCTTCTCTACTCTCGATCTCCGGGGACTAGCGGCGTAATGGCGGTGTTGTTAATAACTTCACCACTGTCCCACCACAGCTTCCGACCTTAGTTACCAATCGGCCCTTGGCACAGCTTATCGGTATACATGATCTTAACACACTGTACATGCAACCAGAGTTGCACCAAGAGCTAATCTGCTATACGATGCCCCCAGTACGCTGTGAGTACTCTCCTCCAATTTGGGTATCCATGGTTGCTGGATGCACCATGCACTCCTACACACCGGGAATTGCAGCTGACTGCGAACACCTCTTCTCCAGGATCTCATTGCCGCTACAATACATCTAGTATGAGTTGCCCTCTTGATCATTTCTTAGTCTGCCACCCATAGACTGTTCCTTCCTGACCTTTTGTTATACACAGTTCTGTTGCTAGGTTTCTTTGGATCATGACAGGCATATCCAAACAATTTTTACTCAATATGATGCATGGGGGGAAAAGGGGGAATGTAAGAATGAGCAAAAAAAATGGATAAATAAGGGATGCATTGAAAGGGAGAGTGTAATTGAAATAACAATTTTGACAGTGTTTTGAATGACAGGAAAGCAGTAGAAGGAGAGAGGAGGAACGAGAGATGATAAATACGCCGGGATAGCTGCTGACATGGGTAAGACTCGAAAGGGGAAGAAACTCACATCTTAATGCAATCAAAAAGGGCTGGATGTCTGCCGCCATAGGAACGACTTCTATAGATAGAACTTGTAACATGAGTTCCTTGCCCTCTCAGATTTTATACACATGCAATCTGGGTGGCAGCCGCAACCCGACGTTTGATTTTCTCTTTATTCTTTTCCTTCCAATATATATATATATATGTATTCCACACATTTGGTTCAGAAGGCATCAGCTGTGGTATTCAATGGCTTATTCAGCTATGGTACTCTGTACTGTTGCTGCTCTTGCCTTTGCTCGCTGAACTGGGAGGAGGTGGAAGCATCGAATTATTTTGCTCCCCGCCGCCGTCAATTGCCCGCGCGTTGTCCGGAGCGCGTGGATTCAACGGGTCAATGTGATGCAGTTCCTAAAAGGGAACATCAATGATCCAGTCATGGTCTTTCCCGTTGGTCTCAATTGCACTTCATGCGGATTCAATTGAGAGTGACCTTGCCAATGTACATTGATAGTGTAAGTTGTGTAACGAGTTTATGTATGTTCCGGGTATAGTATCTAACACATACGGTCACTTATGTCCGTTGTCTCGCTTTGGCAACGCCTTGATCTGGGTAGGGATTGCCGAGCCGTATAAAACCAGTCGCTGGAAGTTTCAATAACATCCAGTCTCGTCTTGCGATCCTCTAAACGTCTAAGATGATTTTCGGAAAGATTCTCGTCGCTCTCGTAGCTGGGGCTGCCACTGGTACTACCTTCGCATTTGCCAATCCCGTCAGCCGTCAGGCCAGCAACAGCACCACTTGCTATTTCATCATGACCCCCACCCCTGATCTTGGTCCAGACGCCCTTCAAACAGATATTAACTATGGTGTGCTTTACAATGACCAGCTTTAATTCAATCTTAACAACATTGCATAGCGATTGGACACACCGTCGGTGAGGAATATTCCGACCAGATCCTCACGGTAAGTAGTGATACTTAATACTTAGACTCTTAAAATCATTCTTTTTGACAACGGAATATTTGTAGGACGAAAACGCCCCTCTTGTCCGCCATAATGATGGAACTTACGACGTTATGTCCGTCATTTCCGTGTCTGGTGAAACGCCTGCCGATGTCGGTGCATTTGTCGAAACTTGGGAGTCACAGACTATCAGTGGAATAGTTGCTCAATGGTTTGTCGGCGCCGCCGACTGTGTCGAATAGAGATCAGGACGTTAGTTTACTATACCTTTATGTAAAGCAGTCGCTCCGCGAGAACCATTCGCTGTCTGGAATTGAAGGAAGGTATGAAACCAGTGATGATACGGTTTTCATCGGGTTGAACATTGAGCAAGAAATTATATGATGTGGAAAGACAGTGAATGAAATAAGAACAGGACTTGACAAAGATCAAAATCAAGAAAACTGCCGGAATAAAGGAAGAAAAAGAGAAAGAGTAAACAGAAAATGGCAGTTAGGCCTACATAAGGCAGACTCCTCTAGGACGTTGTCGTTGAATGACCTTATCGCGAATTCCAGGAGGTATTGGCAGTGTGTTCTTGGCCCATGGTGTGTGTGCCATTGTTGGTTCAAAATCAAGAAAACTGGCCAGATGACAAGCCGATCAACTTATTGACTCAGGCTACCCGCGATGGATTTTCCCGGCCTTATTTCCAGGAGGCGGAGTTGAATGGACATGATCATGAAGAGAGGAAGGAAATTATCGTCGGAATGTAAGACTGCAGGCCGAGTTGCGGAGATCAACAGATCGGACAGTGGATCCGTTGATGTTCATGAGTCCAAGTGTGTAATCGAAACTTGAATTCGTAACGTCACAGAGTCACATCATCATACGCGTTCAAATAATACTTTGATCTAACTTTGTTTCTCAAACTTTTCTCTTCATTCGATGACGATACAGGATCTACCTTCTGTTTTAGATTCACCGACCTCTGTATCATCCGTATCTTCATCTTCTACCACAGCAATTTCTTCTCGTAAAAGACAAAGAAGCACGTCCGCAAATTCTGCCACAGAAGAATCCTTAAAGCGCGGCAGTCCCCGACCTCAAATTGATCCTCTCTCGATAGGTGAAGCGAAGAACATGGTCGAAGATTCTGAAATGGACTCTTACATGCAGGAGCAGGGCCACATTGGGCCCAGTTCTGCTGACAAACTCACGCGCATCGCCGAGCTTCAGCGTACGCCTCTCGCGCTGAATCAAACTTGGTTTCTCATCGATCGGGCCTGGTGCTGTCGGTGGCGAGTGGCTTTGGGCGAAATAGACCCCAAGTCCAACGAAGTCGCAACGTTAGAAAGCCAATTAGGACCTCCCTCCACCAGCGCGCTGATAGACGAATTCGGGAACCTCAAGCCTGGTCTGGTGGAAGATGTGGACTTTGAACTTTTTCCAAACGAAGCTTGGAGCTTTCTGGTTCGCTGGTGAGTGTCACCATTTTGTCTACAACTAAATTCGTATTCAATATCGCAACGTCATATATATAGGTACGGCGAACCTCCTACATCTCTACGTAGGAATACTATCGCCCGCGGATACAATCAAAGTACCATTGCGGTGGAGCTTCATCCCCCGAAATTCTACATCTTCCGCCTTACCAAAGAAGACGAACTCGATGAAGCATACATCTCCCCATCCGAAACATCCTTGCCGGCCACCATAACACTGTCTGCGCACGCAACGCTCAAGGACCTGCATCGTGAATCTGTATCGATCCTTCATACCGGAATAGCCAGCAGTCTCCCTCAATCCCGCCTCTGGCGCTTAAACGAGTCGAGTGCTTCTCATCTTTCGCGGGAACTTCCTATGTCCAAATTTTCCGCCATTGAATTGCTCGATACCACAATAAATGGATCCAAGACTTTGGAAGAGGCTTTGTTACAAAGCCAGGACTCATTTGCGCTGGAATTTCAGGATATAACGACTCGCGAGTGGTTAGTAAAGACTGAAATTGAAGAAACCACTCCTGAACCTTTGTTCAAATCCAATGACGCCTTTTTCAATCGCATGTCTGGAGCTTCCTCATCATCTTTATTTTCGAATAGCCAATCAAATGAGGATGCATCGGTCGTTTCAAAGAAGGAGAAGCCGAAAGAGAAGTGGATTGAACCCGGCACGCTGGGGTTGGGCAACATGTCAGTGTTCCTGGATTCAGATTCCGTTGGGCATTAGTTTGATGTTTGCTTCAGGGGAAATACATGTTTCATGAATTCAGCCATTCAATGCCTCGGACATCAGAAGGAGCTGACAGAGTATTTTCTTACAGGGGTTTACAGTCGTGAGCTGAACCCAGACAATCCTCTGGGCATGGGAGGTGCCATCGCCGAAGGATTTGGTGCTCTTTTGACTCGTATGTGGGCAGGATCGGAGCTTGCGCACACCTATGGGGCGTTGGATAAGCTCAAGGAAGGATCAGGCGGAATGGGTGCGAAAAACAAAGTGTCCAAATTTTTTAAAACTACGTCCAACTTCGGCAACGGTTTCGGTGGTTCTGGTGACGGGGCTACTCTGAATCCGTCCGCGACGTCCTATTCCCCTCGAGACTTCAAATCCCAATTATCTCGGTTCGCTCCACAATTTTCTGGGTACCAGCAGCATGATTCTCAGGAACTGGTTGCGTTCCTACTCGATGGATTGCACGAAGATCTGAACCGAGTTTTGAAGAAGCCTTACGTGGAAAAGCCCGACTGGTTTGGTGCCCGTCCTCCTGTGTTGCACCCTTTCAGGGAACGGCGTACGGCAGATATCGACGGCGAAGACGAAGACAAGGATGAATACAAGCGCTTAAGGGAAGAGTATGAAGCTAATGAACGCGGAATCTACGTTCAGGAGCATGGGTGGAATAAAGACTTGGAAGACAATAAAGAGATGTTGAGATTTGCGAGGGAAAGTTGGGAAGGTTATAAAAAGCGAAACGATAGTGTCATCGTGGATCTGTTCCAAGGGCAATATCGCAGTACTCTCGTTTGTCCCGAGTGCCAGAAAGTCAGTCAATTCTTCCATATCCAACAATTGCATGTTCATGAATTCCACATCAGGTCTCTATAACGTTTGACCCATTTATGTACCTCACTTTGCCTTTACCAGTGCAGAAGAAGTGGCGAAGCACCGTTTATTATGTCCCATGGGACATGAAGAAGCCTCATCTCAAGGTATGTTTGTTGTTTGTATAGTACACTGCGCATTCAGATTAGCTGTTGGACATCTCTTAGGTTCCAGTCGAAATCGGACGTGACGCATCATTCAAGGACTTGAGAGCCCTCCTCGGGCGGTGGATGAATGCACCACCCGAAAACGTATGTCGTTCGCTATTGTCTGTAACCCATCCTGACGAAATATTGTTTATCACAGCTCCTGACTCTCGAATACTTCAGTCATCACTTCTACAAGAATCTTGACGATTCGATACTTTGTGGAGAAATCGGTGATAATGACACTATCATCTGTTTCGAACTCCCATGCAATTCCCAGCAGTCGAGGACATGGAAGCGTAGTGATCATCCGAATGATCCTTGGGTATTGCCGCTCCTACTGTGTGATGCACCTCCAACCTCCTTTAGCACTAATGCTTTCTCAAAAACATACGGCAACTATCGCTTGGGTAATAACTTATTCGGGTATCCCACCGTCGTGGTAGTCACAGCAGAACAGGGTAAATCCGTTGAAGGTATTTATAGTGCAGCCGTTGAAAGATTAGCTCGATGGACTAGGCAGGAGCGCGATCTTTGGACCTGGGAGTTGCCGGATGGCTTCCCAATCTCTGTCATCGACGAGAAAGTGGAAACAGTCACACTCAACGTTATGGATGAAGATGGCCTAGAGACTGTCACAGAGATTAGTGAAGATGGCGCCGTGGTCAACGTGACACAACCCGTCCCGGCTCGTCAGCAGCCGACGCCTCTGCTGACTCCAGAGGAGGGTGACATAGTTGATGAAAAGAGTATGGTTCTCGACATTGGAGAAGACACTCTAGAGTCTGGGTTAAAGAGTGCTGTGCCAATTCGGCTTGGTCCCAAAAAGGACATTTTCACGTTGCGATTGAGCACGGGACAAAAAGACTATGGAACAAGCGGTTATACGTCCACCCCAGTCTCTTGGGAGTCGAGGATCGAAGAAGCAGAGAAGACAGCACTCACGAATCCGGAATCAGCAGTGGGAGGACTTTTGAAAGAACATGACGTCCTGTACTGCGAGTTCGATGAAAATATGAAATCTTACTATTTCGGAGAAGAGCGTTCCTTCCCCAAGTATGAACACGCTCTTTGGGAAATCTGGGATGAGTATCTTCATTCAGAGTATCAAGATTCCGTGAAATCCGCAGCTTCGAAATCCTCCAGGGGAATTTCACTCTCTGACTGTTTGGACGAGTTCACAAAGGAAGAACAGCTTGGTGCCGATGATCTCTGGTATTGTCCACAGTGCAAGAAACATCAGCAGGCCACCAAGAAGTTTGACTTGTGGAGCACGCCAGATGTTCTTGTGGTACATCTGAAGAGGTTCAGCAATTCGAGGATGTTACGCGACAAGATTGATGCGTTTGTCGATTTCCCAATTATAGGACTCGACATGAATGAACGAGTCAGCGAGAGACGTGTCATTTCTAGTTTGGAGAGAATGGGCGTCGATACCGACTCCGCAGAGTTGCTGGGTCGAGGATCTGCGGGTGGAAGTGGTCAAACGTCTTCAGAACCCTTAATCTATGATCTATTTGCTGTCGATGAACATCTCGGTGGCCTCGGAGGAGGCCATTATCGAGCGTATGCGTTCAACCACATGAATAATAAATGGTATCACTTTGATGATTCATTCGTTTCGGAATCAACTGCAGATAACGCAGTGGTGCGTCTAGACTGGTGCTTGTTCGTTGTCTGGTACACTAACCCGTTTTCCCCGGCAGAATGCAAATGCTTATCTTTTGTTCTACCGTCGTCGCTCCTCGTCACCCTTGGGTGGACAAAGCCACGTACTTGTCGAGCAGGTTTTACGATCACCCACACAAATTGTCTCCTCTACGTCCGACGACGAGACAAATGATGCTCCCTCCGACGTCATTGGCGCTTCTCCAATGCACACTGATATACAACTTCCCACCCCTCCTAGTGAGGTCGACGCCCTCCCTTCCTATTTGAATGATTCTCCGACGTCGTCTCTTGGAGCTGGCTTTACGATGACAAATTGGCAAAGTAGTCAGTCCAGTCATTTCCACTCAGGTGTACCCACCGACGATGAAGGAGAAGATGAACAGATTCCTTTCCTGGGAATTTTCAATGATGTTGACATCTCTTCCATACTACCATCATCGTCCTTGGCTGATTCATCCCCGTCGTCCTCTGTCGGGGTAGAGCCTGATTTTGATGCTGATTTGCGCAGCGACGATCTTAACGATCTTGACGCAGAAGGAGAGGATGATGATGACGAGGGCCCTTGGTCCAGCGAAGCACGGGCTAGGAGTATGACTTTGGAGAGTGAGGGTGAGGTAAGAGAAACTTCGCCGGCATGGTCAGTTTCCGCGCATAGTGCGAGTCAAAGAAGTAGTGAGGTTGCTTCACCGGACGACTGAGCTAACATAAATCCTTCTATCGATAATGATAATAATATGTAGACAGTATCCAGCTTTCCCTTGTGTTATTTTGCTTGTCGCGCATATGTAACGTATCAACTACACACAGCATACTTATTTCATACTCTGTTCTGTAAATTCAATGCGATGTATCTGGCATGAAACACTTATTTTGCTCGCTGAGGATGGAGGTGCGGACGTGACCGAACATTGTCTTTCATAGCTTCTCTTTTTACTTACTTCCTCTTTCTTCCCATTCACATACCCCCATGTTTCCTTAAAGCGAAGGAACAAAGCTGGAATGGCCCAGCAAATTACTGGAAAATCATTGGAACGAGAGGGGACGAGAAGAAGTTTAAGACTACCATTGATTCGCGCTTGTCAGGACTCAGGTGCATATGTACACCGGAATTTCCTGAATACTGATGTATATTGAGCAGAACCCGGCCTGCTTCTATTGAAAACAGAGGAAATATAATCTAGTCTGTGCGGGACCCAACTCCGGGTTACACTGTTGAACTTGGTGTGTACCGTGTATTCTTATCACTACATAGGTTGCAGTTGCACAGCTTCCGCTACGACTGTGATATAAAGCGTCTCTTCAAGGCTTTCCAAAGGTTTTTTTTTGCTTTCAGAAACCCTACTATGTCTTCCAAGATAGCTTTAGACGATCTCAATATTGATATACTGTGTCACATATTGCTAATCGTAGGTTTAGATAACTGGCTACTACGGCGATGAACTGACAGAGCGGATACTCAGGTTCACGATGTCTCTAAGCACTCACTGCTCTCTATGATATGTGCCAATCGGACCTTGTACGATATTACCTTACCAATATTTCACCGTTCGTGTGTAATGGACTATTCTCCCGATCTACAGCGTGATACAATCGCTCGTGTGGAATCCTGGCTCGAGAACGGCTCAAAGATGCTCTCCTTCATTCGTCACATTACCGTCAAGGGTATTCCTCCTTACTGGCGTTTGCGCCGAGATGAATCTATTCAAGCCCCAGACACGACGAAGTGGACCTCACTCGTTCAACTTCTGAGCCGGTTGTCGTACCTTGCATCTTTTACATTCGCCTATTCTGAACAGATGCCTCTCGTGCTCCTCGATGCTTTGCACCATCATCATCCTTCCTCTCATCTTCATATTCAAAATTGGACTCGAATTGCACCAGACACTCCGTTCGATGATCCCGCGGAAGACGCACTGGCCAACTCTCCCTGTCTTCGGTCATTACATGGACATTTTATCACTGGAACCGGGCCTGTGGCCGACTTTCGTTTCAGCGCTTTCGATCGCATCGCCAAACTTTCGCCGAATTTAGAAGCTATTTCTCGAACTTCCCGCTCGGCAGGTGGTTGTGTCATGTATCTGCGTCCGATGAATCAATTGTATGCCCAGAATCTGGAGAGCAAGAAATTCGAAGTCGATGCACCTACACGGAAATGCATCAAGTCGTTACAAATGGATCATATCGACGGAAAGGCGTTAAAAGAACTCTCCTCATGCACGCAGTTGGACCGGCTTATCTCATTGACGAACATTCGGCCTTCCTTAGATTTTCTATGTCTTGCTGGCACAGACCCAGCTTACCATCTTCCTGCACTCAAGCAGCTTGATGTCCGTCTCTTAACTATGCCGCGCGGTTTTGACCAAATAGAAGAAATGGTTGATGCCTTCTGTATATTTCTAGCTTCCAGTGGACCATTAGAATCTTTATCCGTCGTTCTAAAAACCTCCCGAAGTTGGGAACCCATTCTCTCTGTGATCCTCGTCCATCATGCCCATTCCATTCGCACCTTGTCACTCCACCAGGTCGAATCTTCCAAAGGGGAATCCATGCGTAGTTGTTTAACTATCGACCAGCTCGCTGATATCCGTAGTTCCTGTCCGCATTTGACCAATCTTGCGTTAGATATTGACCGGACATTGGAGGGTAAATCAGAGTGCGCATATTACACCGTCCTACGTCAATTTACCAACCTTTGTGAACTGACGATACATATGGATCTTGGAATCGCATTTCTTGCTTCTCCTAGTGAAGAACAACAAGAAGGCGATAGACGTACGAAACTGGCTGCTTACTCCGAAGCTGATGAGAATTTTGCAATGGAGGTGTGGAAGGAGGTATCCAAGCGTGATGGCGCGGAATTCGCACGTTTACGAGAGCTGGTACTATGTCTGGGAGAGCAGAACAGGCAAATAGGAAAGGGATATCCTGCTCCCTGGGTGATCGATGAGCAGAGTAGAAGACAATGGGTAAGGGTACGCAGGAGCGAGAGGGATGATCGACCGAGGGAGGTCGATGTAAATATTCGTGGCGGACATCCTCGCACCAGACTGAGAGTTTGAACCAACGCCTATCAAGTTAAGCATACTTTTCAGGCTACGCTGGATCGTAGAGATCAGGTACAGCCCCAAGGTGTAAATACTGTATTATTTCCGAATCAGGTCTTTATCCGTCATGTTATTTAGACCGGAAACCGCCCCTCTATGAGGGCAAAACCTCGATAGAGGAGTTTCCGCCCCACGGGCGAACTTTGATCAAATCTTTTGATTTTTCGTAGAGGGCTTGGTTACCAAGCTACATGTTATTAAGGCCGGTCTGACTTTTTGATTCTGCTTGACTTGAAGTCTGAGGCTGAGGAGCCAATTTATTAAGGTGCTGAGTTCTCGGTCTCGAAGTTGCTCCAGCCACTACTCTATGTATATCAAACTTCCGATTCCATTCGGAGTGGGACTCGGGTTGAGTTCGGAGATAGATTTTATTTCGAAATCATGGTCATTCGGCCGAGGATCTCTGAGGATCTATTGCTTGGCTTGGGATATAGTTTCCCGGTATATAGTGAGACGAGTCGCTGAGACTTAGTGTGAGGAGAAGTTGTAGTCTTCTCTAGGCAGACCCGAAGAGGATTGGTGAGTTGCGTTATTATATTATGATGGTCAGCTGATTCATTAGTTGAATTATCTTCTCCGAATCGGCAACAAAACAACAAACGGAAAGGCGAACCTCAACATGCCTCAGGGCGAACCGATAAACGTGAGTCTTCAAATATTCATGGTCAAAGCTGTTTTTCGCAATGTATGTCTGTGATTGAACAGATTCCCTAGGCCCATCCCCATCTGATTCCTCCCCATCAACTCCTGACTCTCTTAGTACTATACTCTTAGCAGCGCAGCCTCTGTAAATGCACATGCCGATTGATCAATGCTGTCAATGCTCCGTCATTTCTGGAGTCATTATATGTCCGCATATTGTTTGCATCTTTGAGGCCGTAACTTTCGACGGTAATCATCGTCTCATGAGTTGGTACGCCCGTCACGCCCGCGTACCCTTCAAGATCTTGAGTCTCACCCCACCTTCCTTCTTCCTTCCATAAATGTTCTCGTGCCAAATTCGAGCAGTATATGTTTGAATTTCCTCATGATCATCAGTTCATGATTCCCGTCATTCTATTCAACAAGATGTTGCTCAATTCCAACTTTGACAGTAGTTCCTGCCTATTCTTGTTCGGCTACAGGAGTATCCGTGTCAAACGATACAGTCGCTCCGGCGAAAACGAGACTGCTCGAGATAAGGTCTTTACGCTGTCTTTATAATCTGTTGACGTTGTCGTATATCTTGTCTTTCTTGAATCCAGAACGGACACGTCTCGAGATTGTATGAGGATAACGGTCTACAACGGTGAGAAAATAGCGATTCTTAGCTCGAGCAGAAGCACGGAATATTGATCATCCTCTACATAAATTGGTGAGTTGCACGTTTTTAGTTTCCTCTTTCTTTATTGTCAGGGGAACTGATAGCCATTGTGATCTCTTCTCTAATCATGCGGTTACGTCGAACAGCAGTCAAATCATCAGGGGTTTTTTAAGAAGCTGTTTCAAGTACACAAATTTCCAGTCTTCAAACCAGCCTGCAATACCGCGAACCGTTCGACAACATACTGAGATGGCGCTGGGAATCAGTGAGGCTCAGCTCTTGGGCCTTTTCCTCGCCAGTGTCTTCTGGGGGATGTTTCTGATCACTTTCGTTCAAAGCATACGTTATCTATTGTGGGACTTGAAAGGGAATCTAAAGCCTGTGTCGACAATCAACTGGCCTCTGCTCACAGTCGCAGCGTTGTTGGCATTCCTATCGACCTTCGACGTCGCGTTAGGGTTGATGCACAATATTGAAGCATTCATATTTTACACAGGTCCAGGGGGATCTGCTGTTCGATTCACGGGGTTAACAGATTGGGTCAACATCTTGAAGGTGAGTACCATAGCTTAATGATAGCTTTCTATTTTCACTCATAGAACTCCAGACATGTAACGTGGTGTTTGGGAAACTCATTAGTGACGGAGTCCTTGTAAAGCTTTTCAAATTGCATGCCATTGAGCTATCATATTGACTGCGGCTTAGGTGTACCGCTGCTGGGTGGTGTATAACAAGAGATGGCTCGTCATCGTGTTTCCGCTTCTTTTATGGCTAGGTTACCTGGGTCTCGCCATTTTTGTGATCTACTTGGAAGCAAGCGCTGATAATCCTCACGTCTTGCTGACGGGGCCAGGCTTGTCGGACCTTACACCCAGCATCACATCTGGATGGACTATGTCACTCGTCAATAACATACTGTCTACTGGTAGTTCACATTCTCTTGATAAACAAATCTTTGCTTGATATTCCACTTGTCATCCAGGGTTGATTGTCTATCGCATCTGGCGCGTAGACCACGAGAATTCTGCGTATGCGGTGCAGAGCGTATCGTCGCGTAGCCGCGCGTTTTTTGGCCGTAGTAGCCGAAGGACTAGATTGCAAAACGTTACAAGAATCATCATCGAATCAGGCTTCCTTTATACGACCATTGCATTGATTACCTTCATCACGTTTCTGACCGGCAGTAATTCGTTCTATGCAACCTCCGACGCAGTGAGCAGATACCTACGTAATCTTGTTATGAACGTGACAGATCGTTTCCCTTTTACTAGGAACTTCAAATCCTCTCAATAGCGTTCAACCTAATCATTATTCGTATAAGTACTCGGCCTGAAGAGAACTACAGTGTACAAACTACTAGGCCACATCACCCGTCATTCCCCCTGCGTACATTCACTTCTGTAGCGGAGAGTACTAGTCCAGCTCCAGACGAAATCATATCGAAAAGGACTCTGGAAGTGATGGTCACAAACGAGGAGAACGTGGACGTGGATTATTCGCCAGCACGTTCTCGGGGCGCAATTTCATTTAGATCTGACATGGATATGAACAAATCTGGGCATGATGGTGGCGGAAATTCGATTCCATAGAATGATGGGCGATTGGGGTGGGGGTTATATGGATGGTATGTTCTTGTATATGTGCTGGGTACAACATTTGTATGGATGTCAATGTAATGATTATTTTTCCTATTTTGGTGGAGAAACAAAAACTTATGGGGGGTACCGCGGATCGAACGCGGGACCTTCAGAAGAACTGCACACAGCTTCAGTCTGCTGCTCTCCCAGCTGAGCTATACCCCCTTATAAATTGTGGCTACGTCTACTCCCTATATCTTCGTACTTTCTCACAGCTAAATTTTAGGTTATTCCATACTATTCATGGGTATTCTCCATATCTAGAGCCTGTGGCTTCACCGTCAAGCTTTGCACCCAGTTCCCTTCTTCAACCTCCAAAAAAGACTCTTGTTGTGGTTTGTTCATACCTGTCCTATATGGGCCGGATTCAATTTGGGTTGATTCATTTGTGCTCTTCGGTGCTGAACTGAATTTGCGTAGCGGGAATGTCTGTGGTGCGGACTGAACACTTGTACTATGATGATCTGAACCACTGGGATGAGCACTGATGCGAATGATAATAAGATTGAATGCAATGGAAAGAATCTGGAGCTCCTGTTGGATTAATGAATTAGCAGTCGAGCGAGGATCAAGGTAAATGTACATGCCGCATCTGAAGTAGGATAGAAAGAGTTGCTTCCAACCACGAAAGTAATGAACGTGATGAAAGCAATGGTGGTATACATTAATCCTGATTCGACAATGATTCGAATGACGTTCTGCAACTTTGTTCTTTGACGCTTCTGTCGACCAAAGAGCCCGCGAGTTCCTTGCAAGGATGAGCTTTGAGTTTGAATGCCAAACAGGGCATTGGTCTGGTCCACGCGCCAAATACGGTAAACAATAACTCCTGGAAGTGAAGTTTGGTCGAAATCGACGCGAGTTGAAAAAAAGGATAAGGAATGAGCCTTACGTACCTGTGGTTATGATATTGTTAGCCAATGACATCGTCCAACCAGCAGTAATACTGGGAGTGAGGCTTGATAATCCTCCAGTGAGCAACACTTTGGGATTTCCTGCGCTCGCTTCCAGATAAATGACGAATATTCCTGTACCGAGATATCCCATCCACAAGAGTATGGGAAATACAACAACAATGATTTTACGGTCGCACACAGCCCAACATCTGTATACCTAGCAGTAGCAGTAGGTGAAGGAAAATGAACTCGACAAACAGGCAACTTTCAAAGTATTTTTGTACTGACCAAGACGCCATCGCTAATTACTTTGCCAAATACGACGTTGCACGTCTGATGGAGGTGAAGAGCAAAGGATGAGACTTCAGCATGATAGAAATCACAAATCTTCATACGAACCTTCAAGATATTCACCCAATCTGTTAAACCTGTAAACCTAGCAGTTGAGCCGCCGGGGCCAGTGTAGAAGATGAAGGCCTCGATACTGTGCATCAGACCTAGTGAGACATCAAAAGTCGACAACGCCATCAAGAGTAGGGCTACAACAAGCATCGGCCAATTGATTGTCGACGCGCGTTTGAGTCTGCCACCTGGAACATTGAAATCCCAAAGCATACACCGCATTGCTTGGACAAAGGTGATGAGCAACATGCCCCAAAAAACGCTGGCGAGAAACAGTCCAAGAATTTGAGCCTCGCTAATCCCCAGAGTGTCTGCCATGGGAATGATAACAAGGAGACGGAGGAACCTGCTTTGCTTAATCGATGATGAGAGAATTTTAAGGAGTCTTCGCTCAGGAGGTCATCCTAGGGTATTGTCCAATCTCCAATCGTGCAAAGAACAAAATGGAAAAAGATCATGTTAGCATCAATACCTTTGGATGGAAGTGTAAAGTTCATATTGCATATGTTAATTATAATGCTGGGTGACAGTTGGAGATGAGACAGCGTGGGCGTCGACCTTCACTGTGATTCGATACATCAAACAATGTGAATTACATAGTTGAACGGCGGTGTTGAAACTGCTCCCAGAAGACTGAACGAGGGCGAGAAGAGTCGGATTGCTAATCAGTGACCTAGATGCTGGATTATTGGTATTCATCGTATAGCAAATATCCAGACCGGGATCTTGATTCAAAACCTTTTTTGAGCATCCATCGAAAACAGGTCCAAGTACTTGAGACGGGAAACGCCACCATTAGGAACATACCGATAAGAGATTCAAATTTACTTAGTAGATCGTGTGCATAATAAGTCGGGGAGCATTGGAAAAGGCCGAGTACAGAATGATCAAGTTGCCAGAACACCGTACCCTCCGGTGATAATCAGTAGTTCAAGGGAAGGCGCATTGGTGAAATTATGTGTGTGCAATTGATTCACCAAAGTTTGACCTCACTGGATTCAGAGAAGGGTATCGAGGTTTGGTACCGGCTCCAGAGTTTAGGCGATGATACTGAAATTCATCAGAAACTCTCCAGACAGCAGATTGAGAACGTCCAATGGGCCAAACACATCTGGCACCTGAATCCGCATTGATCAGTATTCATTTGAATAGCTTACCTGGAACGTTAGGAACCAGCCCAAAAGAGGTCCTTATACAAACACGTTTCATCTCGGCATCGAAGAAAGCAATTGTAGAATATATCTTCACCTTTAGGTTTCTGTGCTTTCATATTTCGTTATCATGTTGTCCTAAACTGTTGTGGAAAAAACACGACAGGTATTATAGACATAAGGAAATAATATACGCATTGGACCTCAGCTTCTCGTACAGTATCAATAAATGATTGGGTTTGATCTTTGTTTCGGTGTCCTTGACAATGAGATGCAGATGCTTGGAGTTTGTTGAATGCGTGAGGTTACAAGGGAGGGAACATGGTCAATGTGCATCTAGATTTATCGAACTTCATGAGGATTGTTATCACAGGCGCTTTAGTTGTTCGTAGTTATCATGCACTTTGTTAAGGTTTTATACCGCTGGGGAACGACATCTGGAATTGGCCTGTTTGAATGGGGTTCCCGAGGATGTAGTACGACCTGTACGGATTATTGTTCGGAGGAGGCAACATACCGGTTGGAAAAACTAGTTGGATGCTTTACTTTACGATTAGCCAGGTTAGTCTTGGCAGAAAATTTGAGAGAGAGTGGAGCTTGTGCCTATGCGACGAGGAAGGTTTGAAGCCAGAGAGGTTCACTTGATTTTGGGTTATGCTGTGGAAATAGTAAATCTGTTGGAACAGCGGCAGTGCCTCGTTTGGAATGACACAGTAACTGGTTCAGCTGGGAGACGTACCATGTTGCCTTCTGGAAGTGTAACTTGATTGGTTTTACTGATAGACGGATGATGAAGATAGACGGATGATGAAGATATCCGTATATGAGAGGAGATTCAGAGGCCGGACGAGCTATGATGGCTACAGCGGAACGGGCAGCGATTGTTAATTATACACCTGAATCCTATCGTATGTACATTCAAAAGAACACACTCGTACTTTCGACGACTTATATGTTATGCATTTGCAATGAGCTGTGGGCTGTCATAAAATCATCCTCACATCTATACCCACTCTACCAAGTCCTTTCCAGCATTCGATTAACCACTACCGGTCTTCCACTCGATGGATGAGCCATATCATTCATCCTTGCCTCTCGCATGGTATTCAGCATCGAAGACAGGAAAATGGCTGTGACTATGCGCCCTTGACCGAACGGCCATGGGTTGATTGGCGAATTCGCAGTGTCGTCTGCCCCTCCTACACTGCCGGGAGTATTACCCAGCGGCGTCGAGCCAGCCCTTGGGCCTGCTCCTGCTGCATGGGATGTATGAGATGCAGGAGACCCAGAGCTAGTTCCATCTCCGAATAAATCTTCCATCCGTCCACCACCACCTCCGACACTATTCGGTGTCCCGGCTCTCGAGCCTGACCGAGATCTCAGTCCCGTTGCAGACCTCTTTGTGGGGCTAAGAGATCCGAGGGAGACTGGAACTAGAGCTGGAGGGTAACGGTGTTGCATTTGTTGCATTTGTTGTGGGTGTTGGGGCATAAAATACGGAGGCATGCTGTTTATCATGTGCTGTGGCGGTGGTAGTGCTGAGACATACCCTTGTTTTTTGAGATGTGCCTGTAATTGCATTGCGCCATGGAATCGTTGTCGTTCAAGTTGCCATTCCATATCAGAGGTAGTGGCGGCGGATGCAGAAACGTTCCGGGAAAGACTTTTCTGGCTCTGCATACTTTGGGAAACACGGGCTCCTTTCATCGTACTCTTGGAATTACCCGCAGCGTTCCTCTTATCCATATTTGCATTTGCATTCATATTCCTCATTTCTTCAGCAGTGACGTCTTCGCGGTACCTATTCCACAGACTGTACATCGATATGATCTCCTGCGCTATGGTGGCTATGGCAGAAAGCGAGACGTTAAGGTTTGCGAGAAAATCGATGGGGTCTTGTTGGTTTGCATGTTTCGATGAGGAATCACTAGTCCGCGACGAACGTCTTGGATGGGGAGCTGTGTGGGATGACTCGCCTGAGTTTGTAGAGTCGGAGTTGAATGCAGGAGAATAAGGTAGTAGATGCGCGATGCTATTCTGAGTGGGTGTATGAAGGACAAGAGTAAGATAGATGGCGGTCACGGCGATCAGGTGCGGTGGATAGATGAGACAAAGCTCAGAGCGATAGGTGTCGTTAATTATGAACCTAGAGGTCAATCTTTTGGTATCAAAAGAAACGTAGAGCAATGAGTATGTACATACCATGCGGTCTGTAACCCCCCTTCAGATAACTCCAGTTGTCCTTGGCCGGTACCCCAATACCTGGGGCCGTCCTCGGCGCCGATGCCGGTGCCCAGTTCGCCGGCTTCAGCTTCCTCCGCAGGAGAATCCGAGCTGGAATTGCTGGTGCCAAAATCCTTATTACACAAAGCAAGCAATGTTCGATACGGATGAAACACGATTAAGTCACACTCCAGATCGTCCACAAGATAAAATTCCATTTCCGCAAGTTTGGAGTTGTCGGAAGGGAAGTGCTTGACATTGTATTGTTCTTCTATAAGGTGTCATGTTTGGAACACTTGAGTACTCGTTCTTCGCGGAATGGAATGGTCAAAATCTCACGACTGAACAGGGCACGCGACTCGGCCACCACGTTCTTTATGTGTACTGGGGACTCTTCTGCCTTTGCAGCGACATAGCAGCACGCTGAGAGAACAAGATAAGGGTCTGTTTCGCAGTACGAGTTCTTCAGGTAAAATCTCCGAAAGAACACTGTAGCAGTGGCTATGACCCGTTGTCGAAATCCGAGTTTCTTCCCTAGCTTTGAAATAACTAGTCATATGGAATGAGATATTACAGCTAGATGAGAGAGCTGACCACAACCTACTGTTGGCGAAATAGATGGCGAGGAATTCAAGACATTCTGGCTCTGAAACGTACACCAAATCGTCTGCGCGTGCTTGCTTCAATGTTGCCCGGTCGACGATCCAGCGTTTACTGAGCGCAGAAAGTTAAAACACGAATGCGGGGCCGTCGTATAGCGCTTTCTCACTAATGCGAGCTTGCCCAAAAGTCGGTGGCCATTAATTGGATGGTAGAAAAGGAGAAGGCGCGAAGACCGTCTCAAACGATATAACTCACGCCCGGTAAACTAGCGAACACCGGTGAGAGATGCCGTTTTTTGTTTCATTTCGACGGTGAGATGGCCGAGCGGTCTAAGGCGCCAGACTAAGGACACCAGCGTATTTGATGCGTACTGCAATCTGGTCACATTGTGGCGTGGGTTCGAATCCCACTCTCATCATTTTTGCCGTTGCATTTTTTCTTTTTTGATGTTATGGCACAATGAAAATCATTCAAAAGCAGACCTGCAATAATGCTTCGAAGTTTGCAGCAAATTTTTTGAAATACATTTTTTGCAAGACAGTTATGAATCCACTCTATGCGTAAACGTGAAGGTGTACGCGTCCTCGAAGACGGGCATGTGTTTAATTCAACGCGCATACAACCGACGTGCCTCGGACACCGGCTAGCAAACCTCTACGAGCCGAGGGGACGGGAGTAAAAATTCCCACTCGCGTTTCTCATTGGCGTGTGATTCTCCGTGCTCACCTTAATAACAAGGGCGCTTGTGTTGTATCTTGGATAGCTACCACCACCACCACCTCTTTCTTTGTCCAATAATGTCCTCCGCAAGAGCTAAAATACTTGAGAAACACGATGACGACGTAGTTATCGTCTCGGCCATTCGTTCTGCTTTGACCAAAGTGAGAATTTGACCCTGAGTAATGCTCTTGGACGAGACTGATTCAACGGTACTTGCTCTGACAGTCGAAGAAAGGCGGATTCAAAGATACACGACCAGAAGAAATTCTTATGAACGTCCTCAAGCACACATACACTTCCACCAACCTCGACCCGGCGCTTATCGAGGATATTGTTGTGGGTAATGTCCTTCCACCCTCTGGAGGAGCCAGTGCAGCACGTATGGCCGCTATTGCTGCTGGAATTCCAATTGCTACACCCATCACAACGGTTAATAGACAGTGCTCAAGTGGGCTTACGGCTGTCAGCCAAATCGCGAATAGTATCAAGTCTGGCCAGATTGATATCGGTATTGGTGAGCTTCTCTATATATACTGACAGCTTTCCCTCGTCGCATGGACCAACACTAACTCCCAACCAGGCGCCGGTGTGGAATCCATGACATTCGGTTATGGCGCAGGCGCAATGCCAGACGGCTACTCCGACCTAGTCCTCGAAACCCAAGAAGCAGAAGACTGTCTTATCCCAATGGGTATAACCTCTGAAAACGTCGCTGCTGACTACAACATATCCCGGGAAGCCCAAGACACCTTCGCCGCGCTATCCTTCCAAAAAGCTGCCGCCGCCCAAAAAGCACACCTCTTTGACCCGGAGATCCTCCCTATCCGCGTCAAACAGGTGTCTCCTGACGGCGGGAAACAGTTCCTTGTTGACGCAGATGACGGGATTCGAGACGGGGTCACCGTGCAGAGTCTAGGGAAGCTGAAGCCTGCGTTCAAGAAGGATGGATCGACACACGCGGGGAATGCCAGTCAGGTTTCGGACGGAGCTGCTGCGGTGCTTTTGGCGAGGAGGAGCGTGGCGAAGAAGCTTGGGCTGCCAGTTGTGGGTAAGTTTGTTGGCGCGCAGGCTGTTGGGGTTCCGCCGAGAATCATGGGTGTCGGACCCGCGTATGCTATTCCACATGTAAGCAAACAAAAAAAAAAACTCTTACCTACACCCTTCTCCCGACTACAAAAACCCCGACCTAATTCCCAAGCTTCTTGCTTACAACTCATATCACCTGGGGTCCTAACTTTATTCCTAACCTTATATTACATAACTGACATTCCTTCTTTTTCCCCCCTTTTTCCCAACTACACTACTCAATGGTAATCAGGTTCTCAAGAAAACCGGTCTCGAAATGTCCGATATTGATTTCTTCGAGATCAACGAGGCGTTTGCATCGCAAGCGCTGTTTTGCTGTGAGCAGCTTGGTATTCCCTGGAAGGAAGCCGGGTTAACGGGGAAGGTCAACCGATGGGGAGGTGCGATCGCTATTGGGCACCCTCTTGGTTGTAGTGAGTGATATCTTTTCTTGTTTTTTCTTGTTTCGTTTCGTTTCGTATATTATTTTTTTTCCCGGCTTCTTGGAATACCGGTTGTTTACCTTTTTTACCTGTCTCCTGTTCGTCACACACGAGGTACATTACTAACTTTCGATTATCCATCCATCCATCCTCCTCCTTATTCTTCTTCCCCGCCCACCTCATCATCATCATCAATCAATTAATCACCTCACCCCCACACCATGCATCATCTCCCAACAACAACAACAACAACAACAACAACAACCAGCCGGTGCCCGCCAAATCGCCACTGGTCTCAACATCGCCAAGCACGACAGCGAGAAAGTGTTTGTGACGAGTATGTGCATTGGGAGCGGGATGGGGATGGCTGGTGTCTTTGTCAATGAGCAATGAAGGATCTGATCTACGCGACTGTGGTGTGGTGAAATGAGTTGAGTGGATGGACTTGCATAGCTTCGTATCGGATTGATTATCAAGTGACCAATGTACCTAGTTATGTATGTAGAGAATGTTAACTGTATTCCGCTTGCTTCAATAACGAGCAAAGAAACGGAGCGGTTTAAAGAAATGTGTGGATGCATCAATATTGCTTCTTGATAATCGGACGAGTTGTAGGTGGATACCGGTACATCCCCGATCGACAGCGGCTGGTAGCCTGTACGAATTCAAAGGGTAAAAGGGAGGGCGGGGAACGCGAAAAAGCACGAAAACGACGCTAAGAGATTCAACGAGTGAGAGTGGTAAGCAATCACAGTATGTACTCTAACACACCTGACAGTTCAACTGATATTCTTCTGACTCTAGTCTGACTGGAAAAGGGCCTTGTTCCAAGGCACTGACCTTCCTTACTCAAGGCTATTAATTCAGGACTGGGAGAGTCACTACATGGCATCTGCCCAATCAAACTCAAATTTGAATCAATGCATTAGTAGAAATAGGCAGTAGCAATGGGCAGTAAAGCAGCCAGAGTAGTATTTCTTCTACAATTCATCAGAGGAACCTTGAGAAATAAATTAATTGTACAGTGTAAGAGTTATTTGCCCTTCATGGATGTATTCATGTAATATTTTCAAGACAGGCAGTGCCAATTGACATTGCTTGTCACACATGTTACACATGGGAGGAGAATAAATCGATAAATGCTCATTGTGTAATAATTCATGATACTTCAAGCACTGTTCTTTAATGTTCTTTAAGTGTTGCATCAGAGCAAATTGGAATTGGAATGTGTTGCAGATTCACTCAAAGAGTTCAGCTTATGGCCACTGTGTGTCCAGCAATGGCAGATGCTTTTTGCATGTGCTACTTACCTAGCAGTGCTGTCATATGCTCTGGGTTACACATTCCCCTGAAAAAAGAATTGAATTTGATTCATATGAATATTCTTTGTGCAAGTTGATGGTTCTCAGAAACTGTTTCGCAAATAAATCATGAGCAGAATTTATTGTGTTACATAAAAGTTTACAAACAGTCAAAGGTAATCAATAGCAAAACAAATAACAAACATGTAAAAGTAGTATTTTAAAAAAATTGAAAGAAGGAACATAAGCAAAACATGTAGTGAAAATATCAATTGCAAAGACATTGAACAATCCAATGGGGAGGTTTCATTTTTAGTTAATAGAGTGCACCGTTTTTCAGTAGTAACTGCACAATGTTCTTATTACCCATGTATGAGGCTGCTTGGAGCTCATTCCCGTATTTTCTGTACATCTCTTCCCATCTTGAAAACTGTACACTGTTTTTCAACATTGCATGTATCAAATTCTGACTTTGGCCTGCTACTTTGAACTCCTCCACCTTCGATGCATGTAAAAGCCAATATTTGACTGCATAAGCCACCAAACCCTGCCAATCAAATGAAGTATTGTCATATTGCATGAGGTAGATGATGGTTGTTTGGGTTATCACATCATGAGCTAGGTGTTCATTGAATGACAATGAATTACTGATCTCATTGGATTGCTGATATGAAATGAGATATTCCTTGACTGATGCATGGGCAAGTTGAATGGTATCATCCTGTCCTACAGTCACAAATGAAGAGGGAATATCCTTCTCCACCTGAAAATCCATTTCATCAGGATCATACTTTTGCTCTGAGAGGTCAATTTTCCATATGTCATTGACCTGTCTCCTGGTCAATGGCTCAAAAGCATAGAGAAGCCACAGAAGTAGATGTTGTACATCTTCTTTTTCTTCTTCTGTTAGCTCTCTTAGAGTTTGGTCATATGTGTCCTTGAGAGTTGCAGGTAATGTCTTCAAAGCTTCTTTTACATCCCGGTTCCTCTTGCATTTCTGCAACTGCATCATCTGGCAATCAACCCAGCGAAATCTGAGATATTGTTTTAAATTAAGCTTCCTTTCAAGTTGATTCTCCACAAATACTACTCACATTCCATGAGCACCTTTGTTCAATGTTTCCTTTATTTCCCCAATGATGTCACCTTTGAACTGTGGCTGATCATGAATCTTGAGCTCGATGTACCTTGCGATATCCTCCTCAATTCTTGACTTTGGGCCACCAAGTTCAATATGAAGCAGATTCTGTACAACCAATCCTGGTTTCAATCTGCTTGTCACAATGATCCGCAAGTCATTTGAGGATGCAGCCAACCAATTTAACACCTTGTCTACATCTGCCTCTTGGCATTCATCCAATGCATCAACAGCAATGGTCATATCATTTCTGTCTTTGATCATTGTTTCCAATATGTTTTCAAGCTCCCTGTGTGTGAGGTGCCCAGATGGGTTTGACTTGTAAAGGGTGTTGAGAGCAGGATGAATACCCTCACTTGATAGTCCCATTTGCTGAACCAAAGACAACAAGAACCCACTGTATGTGGTCTTTGACTCTGTGTTATCCCGGGTATCAAAATAATGATACCAGATCGGACTTCTTTGGTTCATCATTTCCAGGTTTTGAATGATTGTTGTGCTAGAATGTTGTGATTTAATTAATGAAAGTGAGCTGTCATTATTATTTTCCATTATCACATACATGAGAAAGGTCTTTCCTGACCCAGCTATAGTTTCTGATAAGTTGAAAAACATTCCTTCCTTTGAGAGCATAAGTCAAACCTGGTCCTTGAATCCACAGAATACCATTGTCAGATCCCCATTGCTTGTATGTATCAAGTTCAAATATCCATTGGCCAGTGCCTAAGCATTTGTTGTTTACTGCAGTGGCAAGATTCGCTGCACAATCTGGTGCATCAAGCCATTTGTGGATCTTATTGATGTCATCACCTCCTAGGGGATTAATGTGTTTAGTTTATGTGCATGGTCAGAATTCTCATGACATACCAATGGCTATGAAATTTCCACCATAGATGGCAGGATTCTTCGCTTGGTAAAACAAGCTGCTGCTAGTTCTAATCAAAGTGTCAGTTATAGCAAGAATGGTTGCCCCAAGACAGTTATACCTGGTATCCATTTACTTGGAAGGGAACACATAAACATAAGTCCAAAAGATTCAAGACTGGATACAAATTGAACATGAACATACTGACTGTTGGGTGAGTTCTTGCAAATGAACAATGAACAATGATGGGGCTGAAAAGCAAGAAGGGAATGATGGGCCTTCATCGAATTACTATAATCTTTTATAAGCTCCGATTTTAAAGTTTGATGAATTGTCATTGAGCATTGAGAGTGGAGGAATGTCGTCATTTGGGTCATGCAACGTTGTCCCAGCCATGAATTTAGTGACGACTAACTATATAAGGAGATACTTCTCCAATGCACTTTCCCATGTGTCTTTGACAAGTCTCTATTGATGTGGCCGAAGGACCAGAAAACATATGTATTTCGATGAAGCACTTATATATATAACATCAGACTAGCGCTCAATCATTGCAGCATGTCTCCCGTGTAAGTTCTCTTCCCTCTCGACTCTCATTGGAGCCATAGATGCGAATTTAGCTAGGGGATCACTGGACCATGAGTTCATTTCCTTTTATCTTCATTTCCTTTGATCTAACAAATTTCCGTGATCACTTCCTACTCGATGTATTGGTCTGTTTATTGTCGTTTCCAGATCCCCGCTGATTCAATCAACACTCACTCCTCCTCACCACTCACTCCTCCTCACCACTCAGTCCTCCTCACCACCTTCCTAATATCCTCCATCGCCTAGGCCTAGGCGCGATTTTGCGTTCTCGTGATCAATGATATCACTCTCTTCATGGGAAGGGCGTGTTTCACTGTCCGGAAGAAGGATAAAGAGGGGCATGGGAGGAATGTTACCCTCGCCCGAGGCTCCGGGTGCGGTTGAAGCGAGGAAGGGGAAGGGAGGAAGGGGAAGTGAGGAGGTGTTCGATGGATACCGATGGAGAAGAGTCTAGAAAATTGCATGGAGGACAAGGAAGGGAAGGAATTGGTTGGTTGGTTGGTTGGTATCACGGAGTAATGATTGATCATTGGGTGATTATCATGTATTGTACACAGGTTATGAGATGTATGTATGGTGTGTATGTTATGTATGGTGTGGTGTGGTACGGAACGAAAAGAAACTGAAGAAAGAAACCGAAGAAAAATGACGAAGAAACGAAGAACGAAGATTTGGGATTTTGGGGGAATGAGATGAAATGACAAATGAATGAGGAGAGAAGAAAAGGGGGAAGAATCGAGAAAAGAAAAGAGAAGAAAGGAGAGAGAAAGAAAAGAGAATCTCGTTTCATGATAGACGAAGAGACAGACACACAGACACACAGACAGACGAAAGACGAAGAGACAGACACACAGACACACAGGCCGAGGAGACAGCCGAAAAAAAAGAAAACGTCGCGGGTGGGGGTGGAAGAACTCTGAGAACCGAAACGAAACATAACAAAACGAAACGAATCAACGGATCAACGGAGGGAGGGAGGGAGGGAGGATAGTAGGAGAATACGCGGGGTATGAAAAACGAAACCACGACCGACGACCACCAACGGCGTGAGAACCTTAGCCTACAACCCGTATCTCCAAGACCTTCTTCCAACTCTGGGAACCATGATCCAGCTTTTTTTTTCAATCAATCAATCGAGTCGTTCCATGAATTCGATTATCAAATGACCAATGTACCTAGTTATGTATGTAGAGCATGTTATCTGTATTCCGTTGCATCTTTTTGCTTTGATAATAAGGAATGAAACGGAGTAGTTTCAGGAAATGTTTGGAAGCATCAAATCCTAAGAACGAAGCTAATCAACAGAGGCGTCGTTTCCTGGTCGTTTCTATCGCTGCTTGATAATCGGAGGAGTTGTAGTTGGCTTAGCCACCGCTAGTTTCGAACAAGCGAACCGACTCACTCAAATTTCAGTATTTTTCTTGTTCCTCTTACAGGATGTTCAAACACCATTACAAGCAAGGTGATAGTGTTACTGTGGTAGGGAGGGAGAGGTAGCAAAGGGAAAGGGAGGGGAAGGGTGCCCACTGCCACCTGGCAAATTGCCTCAAATTGCGAGTCGCTTGAGGGAAGTCGACATTGAATTATATCTGCATATCACAGCCTCAATGGGAGAATATTTTGGCAGTGAAAAACTCAACGTCAACCCTGGCTCAACCTTCAACGTATTTTCCATCTGTCTACCACCAGTGTGGTACGTCCCAATGTTGCACCGTTTCTCCTGGGTTCCAATTTCTACCGATAACGGCTGCAGGCCATATTACAGTCCAAAAACCCACCGCATTTGCACTTGCCTAGATCCGCTGGTCGAATCTGCTGGCACTTGTATCGTTTGTTTGTAGTCGCTTCAATACTCGTTATTTCCATTGTGTGTTTGTTGTCGATCCCAAGTGCTTATTCACTGACTAGGTATTTCCCAGTAACAACTGGTTTGCCTGCTTGAACTTCAAGAACTACTGTCTAGTATCGCTCCAAGCCTCCTCGTTTTTCCCGTCGGATCCTCGTAAGTCTCTACATTCGTATTTGGATCTTGTTGAATTGCTCAACTGATCCCTCGAACACTACCTCTTTTTGACCGAACCTTAAGCTCACGTCCGGTCGTTCTCATCCTATCACAAATCGCTTGGTATATCTCTCATCAACCCATTTCTATTCCTACGTTTTTGTCCGAGGACCCCTCATTAACATCCAAAGCATCATGCACACATTTTCATTTCTCCCGATCGGGCTGTTTGCTACGCTCCTCTTGTTTTCAACACTTCCAGCTGGTGTCCTTTCATCCCCGGTCAACGTTCGCAAAACAAGTCAAGGTTCTTTCAATCAATTACTTCGCAGTAAACAATACCTAGACCTCACTATTTCTTTCTATCTTCCTTTTTCCTCTCAGAAACTCCTTCCTCTGAGATATTGGAATTTTATTTGATCCGCCAAAAGAATTCCGGTGGGGCGGTTGTCGAAGTCACCGGCTCCGCCGTCCGCGTTCGTTCCTCTGAAACTTGGACGTTGGCTATGATGAACCAAACGACGACCAAGCGCGAATCGGGGTTTCGAACAAAACCGATCGTGAGGGATACCGCCGGTGGTACATCTCCAACGTGGAAAAGTGCAATCCCGAAAGGTCGCCCTGGTGTTGCTGTCACTATATCACGGACCTCTCCGGTATCGAAGATCTTGGGAACAGTCAAAGCGACACTCACAGGGAAGAGAAACATCTACAGCAGCTGGAAACGTGTCGATGTCAATCAACCGAATCTGCTGTACTTGGATTCGCTGTTATCGGTGCTGAAGACATTAGACGGTCAGCAGGGAATCTCTGATATGCATTTGGACCTCAGCTTGAAAGGGGAGTGGTTGCCGATGATGAAGGAGATGATCATAACAGTTGGCAGTGCGGCAGGTCAAAAGGCCACACAGGATTGGGCGCGGTATAAGGAAGTACTAGCAGAGCCTCGGTTTGAGTACGTGCCGCAGTCGCCGCCGACCGAGGCTTGGGAAAAGGCAGAAGAAGAGAGGATTTTTGGAGATGGGTTTGAGCTCGAGAAGTGACGAGGATTTTGGAATACGACATGTGGGTTTGAACTTTGCAAATTTGAATGTTAAAGCATCACTATAGGTTGTACGCACGCCTTTTCTGTTGCAGAATCTCCTTAGTTTTCTTTCTCTCCGTAGTTTCCGATGATCCACTATTTGATTCACGTCCATGAACGTCGTTGATTTGATGCACCCAAAACATTTCTATACGCCAATTCCAAATTGTTATCGAAGCACAAAGAAGAAAAAAAGTAAAATGCTTTACATACGTCCACTATTCGCACGTACTCACATCGGTCATTCGATGCTAACCAATCCCATACAGATACAGAAACCCCTAAGTATGCAACCTCCGTTCGTTGAACGCAGCACCCACTCAACCCATTTCAACCCACACCACCACCACCACCACCACTACCACACTCGCGTAGATATACTCGTCACGAACACTTGAATTAGTACTCGTTATCATGCTTGACAGTGCTTGGCAACGTTGAGATCTTGAGAGTCGAGACCAGTTGGCGATTCGTTCGAATCCGTCGAGTACCGGCTGGTTGTTGGTTGTTTGTTAGGAGATCATGCATGATGCATGATATGTCATACTAGCATACATACATACTGGCATCCTGGGGTTACTGGCATCCTGGGGTTACTGGCATCCTGGGGTTACTGGCATCCTGGGGTTACTGGCATACTGGGATCACTAGTTGAGGTGAGGCAAGGCGAGGGAACCAAAGATAAATAAATCATCATGAAACGACCCACGAGGGTGGGTGAGTAAGGAAGGTGAATTGGATTTACATGAAGAATCCCGTTTCCGATCCCGTTTCCGATTCTCCGGGGTGGGTCGTGGTGGGTCGTGGTGGGTCGGAGAAGGGGGGAAGGGGAAGGGGGGAAGATTCAATACGGTTTGTACTATGCATTCGGAGGAAGAGGAGGAGAGGAGAGGAGAGAGGAGAGGAGAGGAGAGAGGGGAGGAGGTAAGAAACGTAGGCCTCTTTTCTTTTCCGAGGCTTATGTGGGGAGTGGGGAATAGCATACACACACGGGAAGGGGGGGGGGGGGGTGTCCAATGTCTAGCACCTAACTCTAACTGCCAATTGAGGATTACATACCAAGGATTCTCCATGACCATGCCAAGGATTCGTTCCAACAAGTACGCATGATTAATTACAATGTACATATACTGTTACAGAGGTTGTATGTATGGTATGGTACGGAAAGAAACGAAAATCGAAACGAAAATCGAAAATCGAAAAGGAATGGAATGGAAGAAGACAAACGAAAATCGAAAAGAAAGGGAAGAAAATGAAGTTGATCAGGGAAAGGAAAAGGAAAAGGAGTAGCTGTGTTCGGTTCTTTCGAGCTGTGTTCTGTTCGTTCGGGAGAAGCGAAGAGAGAAGAGAGAAGAGAGTGAAGAGAAAAAGAAAAGAGAAGAGAGAGAAGAACAGAGTGAAGAGAAAAGAAGAAGAGGAAGAGAGAAGAGAGAAGAAAAAGAGAAGAGAGAGGAGAGGAGAGAGGAGAGGAGAGATGAGAGGAGAGAAAACAGAAGAAGAGGAAGAGAAAAGAGAATCCCGAATGTTATGTAATGAGAATCTTGAGAAAAGCGACGATTCGAGGATTGGAGGAAGTATTCCGTTCCGTTCTGTCCGAGAAATAGAGAATTGGGGAAGTATTCCGTTCTGTCCGAGAAATGGAGGAGAATATGCGAGAGATGGGATGAACGTGGGGTTGGGAGGGTTCTGAGATTCCTGGGATTCCTGAGAAACGAAACGAAACGAAACGAAACGAAACGAAAGAAATCGATGGAAGGAAGGAAAAGAGGGGGAGGGAGGGAGGGAGGGAAGGGAAGAGGATAGGATAGGAAAGGAGATAGGATAGGAAAGGAGATCGAAGAAGGAATCGAGGAATCGAAGAAGGAATCGAGTAAACGAGGAAACGAGCGAACGAACGAAAAAAGAGGATACCACGACCAACAACAACAACAACAACGACACCGTGACAACCTGCACACAAAATCCTTCTTCCGCACCCGCACCGGTTCCTACATCCCTCTACTAATCATCCATCTTTCAATCAATCAATCAATCCAGTCGTTCCATGAATCGACTCTTCCCGTTCCCATTCCCCCCAGCACCACCACCAGCACCACCCCCCTCAATGCCCTCCACCCCCTCAACACCCCTACCCCTCTTAGACCTTTTCGACGACGACGCAGACGCACGTCGGGACACGTTCCCTGTATTCCCCGCATTTCCTACGTTCCCACCGTTCCCTACGTTAACCGCTGCATCATCATCCTCGTCGTCGTTGGGATCGTCGTCGTGTTTGATCGAACCGGTGTGTGGGGACTTGGTAGAGAGTCGGCTTTTCTTGGAGTGGGTTGATTTCTTGTCGGTCTGGGGATGGGGTTAGGAGGGTAAGGGAGATGTATGGGAGAGGAGGGGAGGGGAGGGAGAGAGAGGGGAGAGAAAGGAGGGGAAGTGAGAGAAATGAAGGGAAGGAAGAAGAAGGTAAGGAGAGAACTAACCAGAAACCCATTCTCACCAACCTCAGCAACACCCCCCGGCATGACCTTGTCTCCCCTCGCCTCACTCTCGCCTCTTCCGCCGTGCAGATGGGAGTACGTCGGTAACGCGTCGTCGGCGTCCAACTCCTCATCCCCATCCTCGGACCCAGACGTTACAGGGAAATGGTCCGCGGCGCCGCCGACAGCGACAGTGTGGTACGGGGCAACACCACGCGCGTCTTCAAAGTCACTGTCGTCGTCGTCGTCGTCGTCGGTGGAGGCAGAGGCGGTGTCCCGTCGTTCCTCGTCGTCGTCGTCGTCGTCGTCGTCGTCTGGGTACCCAGCGGCTCTGACAGCGGCCTCGACAGGCCCCGAGCGTTCGATCTGCTCAGACGCGACGAGGTATCTGGCACACAGCATCCTGATATCGTTCCACCACTCCATCATCTCCTCCTTGCTCTTCGCTTTGAACGACCACGCGTGGTCTCCCCTCCCGTTCCCTTTCCTCAAGCTCAGACTACGGCGCACAGAGGAAATGGATGTCCCCCCTTTCGTCGTCCCGCTCCCGTCCTTCGACACCTCGATGTAGAACTTGTACGACCCCCCGTCTTTGTCCCCAGGCCGGTCACTGGCATTCGGCGGCCCCAACGTGCATTCAGGAAGAAACAAGCTGAACACAGGCGTCGGCGTCTCCTCCTGCGTCCCGTCCTCAAACTCGTGCAAGAACCCCGCCGGGGTCAACACATACCGCGCCTCTCTCCACCTGCGCACGTACCTCCTCTTCCGCGACAGCACGCCCTCGTGCACGCCGACCACACACGCGTCGTCCTTGCACGGGTACCTGATGTACCGCGGGTCCCGCAGCGGCGTGTCCGGGTCCAGCAGGTGCTCGGTCCGCGCGGAGAGCGCCACCCACTCCAGCGTCGGGTCCAGCGCCGCGAACGCGCTCGCCACAGCCGTCTGGTGCCGCTCGATGTTCGCGGCCATGCGCAGCCGCCACTCCTCGTACGTCGCCCACGCGCCCTGGATAGCTGACACGATGCCCTCCTCGAACGCCGCGCTGTTGGCTTGGGTGATGATTATACTCTTCTGCAGCAGATTCTCCGCGGTGACCTGCGTGCGGAGCTGGCGCTGCACGGCGAGGTTGGAGATGTACGGGTCTTGTTTCGGGTGGTGGGACAGCGACAGCGGGGTGTTCTTATACGTGCTGATCGACGTCGCCAACGCGCTGATCAACGACGTCGACAGCTCGCGTTCGCGCGACACCGTCGTCGCGAGTTTCCCGGTATCGTTCTGTATGTTCTTCACATGCATCTTCACCTCCCCCCTCAACTTCTCCAAGTGCCGCACAATACTCCCCTCGATCGTCCTCCCAAACCCTTCATACTCCTCCGCCACGCTCCGCACGCCTTCCTCTCTCAGCTTATAAAACACCTCCTGCACTCCCCCCTCCCCACCAATAAACCCCGCACCCCCTCCCCCTCCGCCACTGCTACTACTACTATTTCGAAACGGCAGTTGTATCACCCCACCCAGCCTTACCATCTCCCGCGCCGTATAGTGCTGGATCTCCGCAATGCCCTGAAAATACAGCACCAGCTGCTTGATCACGCCTTTCCACGCTGTGAACCGCGCGATGAGGATGTCCGACGGGCGCAGTGAGACTGGCGCGGTTTGTTTTCGGATCAGCGACTGCGAGCGGGAGAGCGTGGAGCCCCCGGCGTTGTTGGTGTGCACTCGGGAGATCGACGTGGCGCGGGATGGAGCGCGGGATGTTGCTCGCGAGGGCGCTCGGGACGTTCGCCCGCGTTCTTCGTTCATCGTGGTAGTAGTTCAACAACCGTGTTGTGTTATGACGTCACAACCACGGAGTCTCATCATCTTCGTACGTTGTGTTTGTTGATTCGTTACGTAACGCGTTAGATAATGCAATACTTCAGACTTCAGATCTTCAGACCAGCTCTTCAGACACTGCATGCAAAGTCTCATAAGTTCCCGTGACTTATGTAGAACTAATGGGGAACATCCGCAAAAGTTGAATTCCGTAAGATTGTGCACTTTTG
>MU795293.1:0-32214 GCA_027886305.1 Lentinula aff. lateritia | reverse complement strand
AATTCAATGGTGTGCATGCTAAACCTCAGAGAACTACACCAAAATTGATTAACAAGGACCTATTGGCCTATATAGCTCTAATATGCAAGCACATTTCTTAGCTATAGCCCCTTGATATTCTACAAGGGAAACAGTGAAATGACCCAGCTTTTTGAAGTGTGGGAATATTTCACTTTATGTCTATGTCCGACTCTACAATCAGTCCGATTTTACTTTTTATGTTTATGTCCGACTTTCTATATATGTCCGACTTTAGATTGAGTCCGATTTTATTTTTTGTGCACTTTGAACACCATACATATGAGTACTCGTTACTTTATCGGGAAGAGGTAGGGTTTCAAGTTGTTTCGACGTGCGAGGTTCTGATATCCGCATAGGAACGTGAAATGAATGCCTACTGCAACTTCAACGGCATCGGGTTGATTCCCTGGGCCCCTGTCGCCGGCGGCAAACTCTGTCGTCCTGTAGAAACCAATGCCACTGTTCGCGCCGAGGAGGCTAAATCCAGTCCCTCTTACAGTCCTTTCTCTGATGCCGATAAGATTATCATTGGAAGAGTCGAGGAAATCGCCAAGACGAAAGGTTGGACAATGACCCAAGTCGCACTGGCTTGGGTCAATATGAAGGTAACTAGTCCCATCGTCGGGATGTCTAGTGTCCCAAGAGTAGAGGAGAATGTTATCACGGGCCTTGTTTTGGATGGGAATGAGGTGGAATATTTAGAAGAACCGTGAGTGCCTTTTTTACTGCCTTTGTTGAATTTCCCGCTTACAACAGTAATCTGGTAGATATGAGCCGAAGCATGTCAGGGGACATTTGTAGTGTTAGTCAAGTGCTTAACAGGCTGAGGTACTACATATTGTATTTCTGTATTATATTGCTATCACAGCGAACTCCGAATGCCTCGGTGGGTCAAGGCGTCGATATGGGTTCAATCTGAATTCTGACAAATGGTTCTCACAGATGATAGCATTGCTACAAATAATACAACATACATACATAGATGCTACGTAAGTTATTCGTAGCGGAAATAAGAATGGATCATCAATGCCAAGTATTCGGTCTAGAGCCAAATCGAGCTCAGAGACTGTTAATACAATAGGAAAGCGCGACTTACCCGAATCCTCCAGGAGGAGGAGTGAGAAGCGACAATCCTTGTCCATCGGCAGTGTTTTCAAAGACCTGTTCAAAATCCGACGATCTGAATCAGGATAAACGAACAGCTTCGGAATAACCCCAGGACTGACGGTATTACCCCACCAGGTAGCAATGGTATTCTGCCCGATCTTTCCAGCGTCAGGGAACTCCAAGCAGAAGAAGATTACAATAGTCGAGATTGCGACTCCAGAATCCATAGCGGCGGAAAGGACATAATTGTACTTCGTCCACCACGAAAAGTGTTTGCGACGAATGACATACTGGAAGATGAATCCGACAATAGCCCATGGGACGTAGTTGATGGAAGTGGCGGGTGGAAGAAGGCCGGTACCGGTGAACACGACGGGGAAGCTATGAGAAACTGAACCTGAGTCCTTTGAATTATGGACGGTCAGGAAAATACTTACTTGACATAGCGGATCCAGCTATTTGGCCATTTAAGGCTGACAAGCCAGGCTCCGAGAGGTGCGAGGAAACCAGCGACGAAGAAGAATAGCAAACCTGAAATAAAATTGTCACTACGTCTGTGCAGAACATGCGTTTAACTGACCATAGTAAGTCGTGCCCCGTGAAAAGATTCGCCTGGGACCAATTACACCCCAAATTATACTAGCCGTGCCGAACACCGTCGTCGAAGGGCAAATAAAACCATCAGGCTGGTCCTGATCACACATACCCTGAATATTTGTGAACATCCATGCTTGAACACCCAATTGAGTAGTTCCAGCGATAACGGCGGCAATAACTTGAGCGGCGAACATCGTTCTCGGAGGAATCTTCATGTAATGACCCAGTTTGAGATCCTGGGTGAACTGTAAAGCTATCGTGGTAAAACGGACCATCCATGAGCGTATTTCTCTCCGCTCGTGTGCATGAAGTGGTACCTTGTGCCATTGTGATGTATCCCCAAGTCTTAAACATCATCATAGCGACCGGGTGGCCAGGAAGAGCATAGCCAATGATAAGTTCAGTGATAACGTTGAGCCCAACTGGAAGATATGAAAAGGTGAATAACTTAGGAGTGGGAAGGAACTTAGGAAGACATTCAGTGGTACCTTGTTGATTAGTTATTGCCTGAATTATACCGATAGGAACGGTGTAAAAGAAGGCTGGATGGCATACTGTGAGTGAAGTTATACGCATGAAGGCTCAAAGGTACTGACATATCACAAGGGCGAGGATATAGTATTGAACAGGGAACTGTGTGTCCCACACTTCAATCGAAATTACTCCAAATGTGAACATAGCCACTAAAAATGTCTTGTCAACGATTTGGAGAAAGATAAATCCCGAGAAAGTGCCTCACGGAAGATAATGATGTACCACCAGTTAGGTACCTGGGCGTAGCGCGACATGAGCCTTGCATGAATATCAGCCTGTTCGTGGATGGAGCGGCGGGCCTGATGCCAGATCTGTTTGCGATAGAAAAGGCTGAGCCACTTTTGTTAGTTGAGATCGTTTTGCATGGAATGTAACTTAATGCCTACAATGTGTGTGTCAACGTCGCGGTCACACTGGCGAAAGACAAGCCTTTCCGGATCGATATGTCAGTAAAATATCACGATGCTTTGTACCGACTCGGATTTACCATAAGCCAGTGCAAAAGTTACCGACAAGTACAAGGGACTGTAGGCTTCGTAGGCGGCCTGGTTGAAAGATCCATCGGCATTGACTATTTGAGAGACATCGTACGGTGTTCCGTTTCGATTGAAAGACCCATCGTTGAGGACCCTATTGAAAGAATGAATAACCGAGCTAGAGTTAAGAGAGACGATCATACGGGAGGTAGGCAGAGTTCCAAGTATTGGTGTACTTTTTGGATACAAGTAAGGTCAGGAACTTGAATCAGCAGCCGTACAACGGTGTAGCACACGTACATATAAGATAGGTGCGATAAGCCCTGTGAAAGTTCATTCAGCAAGGCACTGTGTTATCGTGAACGAGTGCTCACAATAGAAGAATACAAATGCAAATGCGACATTGGCCTCAGCCCACCAAGGTGTAGCCAGTGGCGATATGACATATGCAATCTGAAAACGCATGGTGAGAGAGATTGACAGAAATTTGATAGAAACAATACCTGAGCCCAGTCGAAGGTAAGGAGACTCATTCCAAGACCGGATCGATACTTCAAAAATGAATTGTTCAGTAAACATTTTAAATCTGTCAGGAGTGTTACTTCCAGACATACCCCGAACATCTGATTGACTTTGATATTGTCTGGTGCAATCCAACACACCCAGGAGAAATAACTCAATGCTTGGAAGAGATATCCAGGCATGAAGTACCAAGAGAATGACCCAAGAAATGCGAACAGGAAAAATCTTTCACGGCTGATACCTCCACGTTTTCCCATCCCTGCATACTGCGTGGAGTGGAGTGTGTTGAACAAAGCACCTACATGGTAAAGTTGGGCGAGGAGAAATCATTAAAATGGGAGAGAGCGTACAAGTAACCAGGTCTGTCGGCCAAACTGAAAGGAATTGCGATCGGTAATCCGTATGATCAAACAACGTAGTATGAACTCACTCATCGAAGGGGGTTGAACAAGGAATCGTCTACATATACCGCCGATAGAGAAACCAATCAACTGGGTGGACATGACCATGAGCCACTGGTAGCTGAAATTGAATACTTGGTTATAGAAAACTCGTTGGACAGCAACGATATCAGTGGCATAAGCACTTTGATAACCGACTGTAGCCATTATTGTAACAAGAACCTAGAAAGGAACATCATACATTCGCTGTAGATTACAGTGGCGTTACTTACGTGCTCCTTGATAGTGAAAGGACCTGGGTTCAGCGCTACACCGAACACCTTGACATTGGGGACGAATCTTGCCCATGCTCGACCAATAGGGAATGCAAGTAATTGCGCGACAAGCTATGCACAATGCAACAATGAAGAACGTCAACTGCGAATGGAGTAAATCAAGATGATGATGACGCACACCAGTAATTGTCACAGAAGGATATCGGAAGAAGAAAAATTGATTAAGCCCCTAGAAGGCAGGTAGATCAATATTTTTTCATACCGAGCAGAAATAATTTGAGGCTTACTGGAATCAGAACTAGGGTACGCAGTCATTAGCGCGAGCATGCACGAAGTCAAAAATAAGAGACGAACTAGCCCAGACAAAGCCAATAGTCCAAGACCTCAAAGTCCCAACCGGAATGGTTGGATCGTCTGTGTTTGCCACTGCGGACCGGACCTCAGGGTAAGGAGAATCATCCTCTGTCGGTTCAAGTGAACTTCAAATAGATTTCGATGAGTGCTGATAAAACTGACCAAGTACTCCCTCAATGGCAGCATCTTTATCGATGTTAGGATCATCAAACTCTGGGATGGCGATTGCTTCAACGGCCTCTAGAAGATAGGCCTTGAGTTGATGAAATGGGAAGAACCAATCGAGAGGGAAGAATACCTATATCGGCTGGTAACAGTCCCTTCTCAGCGTCTACGAAGTCTCCGCTCTGCTTGTCTTCCAACGACATGGCGGGGAACTATAGCCAGTAAGCAAAGGACGGGAACTTCGTTCCCCTTCTGCTTCCCTTTATGTAGACCCTCGGGAATAGATAAGAGCCTTCGCAGGTTGGCAGTCTCCACCTTCTGAACATATGGTCAAATCTCACAAGCATGATTGAACCGGTTCCCCGCGTTTAGAAGCTGATTTCGAGTAATTTCCGGACTACTTCGGGGATTTGAATTCAACTTCTGGATTCAGACGGTATAATAGTAAATACGTCCTATCTCGCATTTTCGGTCTCAGGAGGTCCCAACAGTACATTCTTGCTTCGCAACCCCGGCACGAAATATTCTCTAATAATAGGTTCACATGTAAATATCGAGAGGTAAGTACAATCAATAAATAGCAAGATACGTAGCAGTGCATACTTAGCATAAAAAGCAGTATCGTAAATCACGCCCGTCGTGCCAAAGATCATCAGGGAGAATCAAGCCACTGATTGTGACCTGTGATTGGTCCACTTCTAGAGGTTGTTGTAGTTCCCAAAGTGGCTCTTCGAGATCACTGTCGGAGAATCATCAGTACCAATGGACATATGTAATCGAAAGAGCGACCCGGAGCGGCGATAGAGTTCTGCCACGTACTTCTTTGATTCTAGCTTATGGGCTTTGTTTCTTCTGAGCGGACACTAGCCTGTCAGTTCTGTCTTGTCTAAGCGGATAGTAGATACCAATTGTGGATGGTGCTTGCCTAAAGGGAGATGGGAGAGAAAGGATGAGATGGGACATGCACATGTATCTTGCCATCTGCTGTCAAGCTGGAAACATGAGAAGACACATGCTGGCAGGAACACAATCAGTAAGCTGAAAGAAACAGTGTTTACTTACTTATAGTCAAACGAATTTCCTGCTATCTAATCTGCTTCCCGTCGAGTGGTGTGAGTCTCATCTTCCACATTTGTGGCATTGTATACACACACCGGAAACAGAAAAAATTCTGCTCGACGGAATCGTAGCATAACAGATATATCATGTGACCACGGATAAGCTATATCAGGCATATCACGGGTCACATGATATATCAGTTGATGAATTTTGATTTCCGTCGAGCGAAATTATTTCTCTTTCCAGTGTGACAGCTCATGTGCATCCCGTAGCCATATTCCAAGGTGGCATGCTTCCAAAAAGCATATGACTTCCGTATTGCAAGAAAAATCCATCAATGATCGTTCCATGATTTATCAAAACGGAGCTACTTAAATCAGTAAGATTGATTCTGAACCGAGTAAGCAGAGGCTGAGTGTGATCTACTTAGTCCTAGATCGAACGGTATTGAAACAACTCCCGACGTCAAAGCGAAGCACAACATGTCCTTGGAGTAGATAACAATGGCATAGAGCATTTGCTGATACGAGTCAACGAAGGTGGAATTCGCGGACTGTCTTTGAACGATACCACATAGAGTCAATCATTGTTCAGTGTCGAGGAGAGTAGGTGACTCGCCAATGAGTACAGAATTTGTTTAACAAGATCCCAGGGTTCTCCGAGTTACCCAGCCATTTCGGCCATTTTGGTCTGATTCTGTTGGCTCCTGTAGACCTGACACCAGCAGACGCATGAAGCTTAGGATTAATAGCCACTCACCTGGAATCTATCAAACAATAGCTGCTAAGATACCAGTTCCATTCAACATTCGGGGTTAGCCAAATTCGCAAGCGGGAACAAGATTCCGTTGAAGTACTCTGGTATAACCTACGTTCACGATAAGAAGTTCATGGTTCCTGTCCCTAGTGAAAGATCCTACAAGATCGGAGAAGGGATTGCGAGTCGCAGTAAGCATATGATATGTATAAAGATTTCGCTTTGTATCGAGTGAGCTGAACGAGAGTCTTTTGAATTTTGGGGCGCTGATGATAGAAGTAGAACGGTACACATTCGAACAGCTAAACTGATTGTGAATTGTGAGATTATAACAGGGCCTAGATGGGTCAAACGAAAAAGTCAAGTATGTAGTAGCGACGCTTAGGATAACATGAGTTCTAAGTGGTCCAGAAAAAAAGAAACGGGTTCTCCGGGCCGCAGGAAAATGAGCGATCCTGACGTCGAACTCACGCTCTTGAGAAAAACATCATGGCGAAGGGATGAATTATCGATTTCTCTCTTCTGTGAACTCTTCTTGTTTTCATTCTTGTTTTCCTTTCATTCCTGTAACCAGCCGTAGGTCAATGTCGCTCGCATATACAACCGAAAAACAGTTCGCGATCTCTGCGGTACGGAGGGCGTGTTTGTTGACATCTTCCGTTTTCAACAAGTTGGTTAAGAATGAGACGTTAGTAAAGGGAGACAAGTCGCCCGTTACAGGCATGTAAAAGCAAAGCTTCTTTTATTCCTCGATGTTCTTGTGTGTCCTGATATCTAATTGTGTACAGTTGGGGATTTTTCCGCACAGGCAGTTATAAGCTCTATGCTAAACCATGCATTCCCCGATGACCCAATTGTCGGAGAAGAAGATGCAGCAGACTTGCGCGCAGCAAGTGGTGCTTCACTCCGTGATCGCATTGTCCAGCTTGCAAACGAAGCCTTGACAGCTGAGCTTGGTATCGGGGACATTGCAGAATGGGGAATCGGTCCTGGCTCAGAGCAGAGCGTTGACAATCTGTTAGATGCGATCGATAGAGGGAACCATGAAGGTGGTAGAAATGGAAGTACGCCCTCTCTACTGCCAATTTTCCGATGCACTGATTAACCATATGTCCCTGTAGGAATGTGGACAATTGACCCAATTGACGGGACAAAAGGTTTCCTGCGAGGAGAACAATACGCTGTGTGCTTGGCTCTCATCGTCGACGCTCAGGTTCAAGTTGGAGTCTTGGGATGTCCTAATCTGCCTCTGGATTTATCAAAACCGGATGAAGACAAAGGGTGCTTGTTTGTTGCCGTCAGAGGCCAAGGAGCGCAACAAGTGCGTTCCCGTTGTTTCGTTCTTGAAATAGTCGATTCAACCTTTAACCCTAGCTGAAACTTACCGGGGAAGACCCGACACCTCTTACCATGCCTTCATACACGCCGTCTTCCTTTAGTTTCCTAGAGTCAGTCGAAGCCGCTCATTCATCCCACTCCACTTCATCCCGCATTTCCGCTATATTGGGATTGACACAACCCCCGGTCCGAATGGATAGTCAAGCTAAATATGGCTGTTTAGCACGGGGAGATGGAGGGGCGTATATGAGGATGCCTACCGGGGTTGGATACAAGGAAAAGATCTGGGTGAGTGCATCATTTCCTAGCATCACGGGTCAAATGATCTCTCTTACGTCGTCTTTCCCATTCTTCAAGGATCATGCAACCGGTTCTCTCTTGGTTACTGAATCTGGTGGAGTAATCACAGACTCGCGCGGTCTACCTCTTGATTTCGGTCTTGGTAGGACGCTTGGGGAGAATTATGGCGTTATCGCCACGGTGAAGGATGCACATGCCAAGTTGTTGAGTGCGGTGCAAGAGGTTGTCAAACAAGAGCAAGAGGAGGCGAAGAAGAAGTCAGGAGCATCTTGAAATGCTAGTTATTATGGTGTAACCTTCAGCCTCACCACTTCGACGTTCAACCCGTACATCTTTTGATCTTAGTATGTAGTCCATCCGGTTTCAACTGCCAAATAGTAGTCTATGAATACTTCAATTTCTCTTTCACAGAACGAGGGAAACAAATTTTCTTCACTGACCCGTAAATTTTGGACTAGATTGAAGAACATTGCGAATATTTATGTACGCCGATATCTACCATTATGTACTTCCACCACTTGTACCTGCTATGTATCGGGTGATAGTTTTGCGTATAGAAAGAAGTAGAAAAATAAGAAAGATATAAAAAGGAAATGGATGTATGTAAATAAACATCAGGTAGCGCTGCAAATAGGAACAGCGGAATGGCTTAAAATTACACGTTTCGCAGTAGGTGACTCTGAATGCATTCCCCACCAAAAGTCCACAAGATGTATCCTCCATCCGCTCACTCCTGATCTTTTGTCTCCACCTTTCCTGCATGTCCCACAGCTGACATCCTGATTTTCTCTCGCTTCGCCCAAGAGGTATTCTCTCTCTCTCTCTCTCTATCTCGTGTTTTGGACAGATTGCGAGCGAAGCGTCGGCGTATTCCAATCAATCGTGTTTCTTCTTTCCAAACAGACTGAGCTTCTTGCCTGAGGAAGCGGATTTTATTGATGAAGAACTCGTACGATGTTTCAGCGTCGGCGCTGAGAGGCTAGCTGATGCAGCTGAGGGTGATGTAGAGGCAGGACTTTGTGCGGTCCCATCAATGTTCGAGCCGAAAGAGGAAGCTCCCATAGCTCGTATCAAGCCTCTATAGGTCATGAAGATGGACGATAGAATCAGGGTGGAGAGGTATATCTCAGTTGAGGACTTGGGAGTGGTGAACGACAAAAAGATACCTTTGGGTCGCATCAACATAGTCCTCTCTATTCATCCTCTTCGACGTCTTTACAGACATTCCTTTGTCTGATATTTCGTAGCCTTTCTCCTTTAACCTGGTCGTTTGCGAACATGAAGGACGTGAAATATTTTGAGGGACATCGACCCGAATCACAGCCAAGGCGAAGGCAGTTGCGGTTGTTTTTTGAGGCGAACGGAGCCGACAAAAGAAGGTATAACGGAAATGAGAAAGGGGAAGAAGATCAATCGATGATTTGCGGATTGTGCGAATGGAGGTACTAAACGTACTTGTCTTTCGTAGATTTTACTCCCTCCGAAACCGAGCCGACAACGGTATATACCCCATATATGATACCCGCGAAAATTACGATCGTCTTCGAATGTTCAAGGTTGCAAATGTGTCGGCAGGTTTTGAGGTGAAATATGTATATGAGAAGTTGTGATTAGCATCAAGGTTTAGTGAATGGATATTGAGATATTGAGACCTACAGCGATAAGCGCAAGAAAATCGCCCCTTCAAGAAGAGAAATGAAATGCTGCGAATGCAACGACAAGCAAACAACTTACAATTCAGCCATGTCGGTATTACGTACTAAACGTACGTTGGGATGAAAGAATTTCGATGAAAACCGGTAAGAGCGAAGAGTTTTTGAAAGAAAGTTTTTCTCGATTCCCGCAGTCCGTAGTCGAGCTGAAGGGACGAGATAGTCTAAGACTTGATGGAGGTTCGAGTATTTGTACAAGTTTGAAGTATAGAGAAAAGCAGCAGAATAAGCTAAGGAAGGGAAGGGAGCGAGGAGTGACGAGAATATTGCAGAGTTGAACCAAGTTACTCGGAAGTTCAGGGAAGCTAAGATCGTCTTCCGGGATTTACGGACCGGTCATGTTTTCGACGTACACACGAACGTCGAAGGTTAGGATAGCATACACATACATGTAGGAGAAACGACAGTGGACGACGAGCTATGGATACACGTAAAGGATACATAGTGTTGTATAGTACATGACACAACAAGACCCATTGGCATCAACCACCCGTCCCAAGATCAGCGACTTGGTTAGTGCGACGGATACTCACGGGCTGACCTCGTAGCATCCGTCCGCTATATCTGAGATCACTACGATTATGCCTTCTCGTTGTGCCAGTGTTCAGGCCGAGATATGCTGAGATGCACTGCCTGCCAACCTGCTGGTTTGCGTGCTGGGGCTAGTGACAGACTTGATACTAGGCTCTCCGGGGTCAGAATCAGCCTTTAGTTTCGCAGGCCAGAACTGAACTCCGTATTTCTCCCATTCAGCTATTCCCCATAGTCTTGATTGTTTCTCATCTGTGCGTATAGTGAGAAGGTATTCAACATTAGTTCAGGGGACATACTTGGTTTCAGACAGTGGGTGTGCAATCCAATTTCCTCCGCCTTTGCTACGTGGATTTGGGGAATGTGCATTGCAATGGTTCTCGCATTATTAGCCCCTTTGATTGGCACGTTGGCGGCGAAGAAATCAATGGGTGGATTTTCCGGGTCAAACGATGGTGGCCTGTCAATGTCGTCTTTCTCGTAGATCTACGAGTGCGAAAGTTGAAGTTCAAAATGATATGTGATAAGATCGGATTCGAAAACTTGCCAATGAGAGCTGTTTCAACTTCTGCAAGCCCCCTGATGTGGCATATATCATACACTGTAGCAAAGAAAACCAAACCGAGTAAGCGGATATCTAAAGCTTTCCCTTTCCCCCTTCAGTACTCACCAATGACCAACCCTTATTAAATCGTTCAGTTAACTAGAGGTTTGAACATTTGAGGATAACTCACTGTGAAAGCATAAGTCATCGTCGGTACGAGGAAAACATCTTTCTGGAATTGTGGTTTATCGGTGATTCCTTTGAGCATCATTTTGATCTTCGACAACGGGACTTCTCCCTTCTCGGTGACATATTTCTAAGTCACACAATTGTAAGAGCTCAAATTGAGAGTACCGAGGAAACAATTATTAACCGGAAGGGTGAAACCGTACCCGATAGTATGATGTTTGAGTGATGAAAACTTGGAGGACACCGCCTTCTTCCTGCCATTTGTGAACTTCGCTTTGAGTTTGGTTATCGTAGGATGTGTCGGGGAAGGGACAGGTGACGATGTCTTGGTGGACGTGGATTCAGCTCTAGCCTGAGGTCCGAAAACAGGAAAGGCGTAGGCAGTACTCGTAAATACTGCGAGGGTAATGATAAAAAGTACCGGAATGAAACAAAGGCGCTGCATGCTAGATGTTGCGATAATGATGTTGCTCTGGGTAGGTGTAGAGACCAGCTCTAGTAAGGTTAGATACCGAACCGGATTATAACGACTTTGTCGTTTGCGCACCAGGCGGCTGGGGATTTCTAGTTGTAATCGTGAAGTTCATACCAGCATTTTATGGTCGCCACATAAACTATATTCATAGTGTCCAGCCGTCGGAGCTGCGTCGGAGGTCCCCAGATAAATAAAGAATGCACCGCTATGATACCGCCTGATACCACCCCTTCGCTGAATATAGCCCATAAGATAGCGGGTAGCGGAGAAATCCTTCTAATTTCTAGTTTGCCTCTCATGGTACGATATTCATATCGCTGCGCAGATGGATATGTAAATAAAGTGGTATCTGGTCTTGATATCCTAGTACACACAGCTCGTCGGTAGATCATTTGGCACACAGTACGATATTTTGACCATTGCAGCGCACATTCCGCATAATCAAAGATTACCTATGGGAGCTGAGAAGCTCTGACAAGGTGCATTGGTGAATCAAGACCCCGTGGGGAAGGGGGGGTGTCGGGTGCGGGGCCGGGTTGGGGGCCGGGTGGGGGGAGGGGAGTTACGAAAGTTGCGACGCGTCGGAGTCTACAGACACGAAACTTCGCTCAAGAAGGATGCAGGAAAACAAGAAAACGGGACGATGGAAGCACCGGGCCGCTGTGACGGATCACCGGAGCGATTAGACAGGAACAGGTACGCGAATTTCCGTATAAAGTATGCGGGGAAGTCTTCTCCTCCCTCTGTCCTTTCACCCCGCTCTGGATCACCCCGTCGACCAAAGAGAGCCAATTTCTTTTCTCCCCAGAAGCGTAGCATGTCTTCCGTATCGAAAGTCGGAGCTGAACCCTCCATCTCTTACACCGAAGAAGCTACCGACGGCCGACGAATCATCCCGGACTCGGATTTAGTCGGCACCCATCCCTTCTCTGCAGCGCGTCTGTGGAATCGTGAACCATTGGATGATTTTTACAAAGAGGCGTTGGAAAAGTATCCCAATGAGGCGAGCATTGATCCTATCGAGGAGATGAAGTTGAGGAAGAAGATCGATAGACTGATTATCCCTTGGTATGTTGAATTTGACATACTTATCATCTATGTTAAAGCTGACTGTCGTCTTGTTGGTTTTAGTCTAGCCGTTTGTTACGCATTCTATGTACGTTCAATTAGTATTGCTCTTATAATTTACTCACCTTCTCTGGATGTTGTTCAGTACATTGACAAGACGACTCTATCATACGCTGCTATCTTCGGTATCAAGTCGGATCTCAACTTACACGGAACTCAGTACAGGTGTGCTCACCTCTACGACCATCCTTCTTTTCTCTTTGCATTTGCTTATCCTCTATTATTTCTCAAGTTGGCTTTCGTCCCTGTTCTACTTCGGCTGGCTAGCATGGAGTTTGCCCTCCAACCTCCTCATGCAACGATCTCCAAGTGGGAAATACCTGGCAATCAATATTTTCTTGTGGGGCGTTCTACTCATGTAAGCTCTTTTGCCTCGCATGTACTACACCCTGAAGATATCATCTGACCCCGCCATCTTTGATATAGGGCTCAGGCAGCTTCGCGCAATTTTACAGAACTGGCCGTTCTTCGTATCTTGTCAGGAGCTTTTGAAGCCATAGCTGACCCTGCGTATGTGTCGTTCTTTATTTACATATTCATTGTCTTACAACTTGTTCATTATATTTTCTGTAGATTCATGCTTATAACCACAATGTTTTACCGCCGCTCCGAGCAGCCATATCGAATATCCATGTGGTATGCCGCGAACGGTGTCGGTGTTGCCGGAGGTGGATTACTTGGGTATGCGATTGGTCATATAAAGGGCTCGTTGGCGAGCTGGAAGTATGAGTACGTTTGTCACTTCCTATCTGTGCCAATTATTACGTGAAAGATCTAACTCACTTCGCTCTCGCAGATTTTTAATCGTCGGCGCCCTTTGCTCTGTCTGGGGCATCGTGCTTTTCTTCATTCTTCCCGACTCCCCTCCAACCACACGTACATTCACTCGTGGAGAACGGCTTCTTGCAGTCGGTCGGCTGAGAGAGAACCAGACTGGAGTAGATAATAAGAAGTTCAAATGGGATCAGTTCCGTGAAACCTTCTACGATCCCAAGACGTGGTTATTCTTTTTACTAGGATTAGTGGGAAACATCCCGAATGGAGGGATAAGCAACGTAATTGCTCCTCTTGCTTCTCTTGTCCTAACGTCATACCGATGATTATATTATACTTAGTTCTCGACACTCATAATTGAAGGACTGGGCTTCGACACTCTTCAAACGACTCTTCTGGGTATCCCTCAAGGTGCGCTGGTGTGTATCTGGATCGGATTGGGGTGAGTTGATTCCCCTTCTCTATTCCCACCGCTCATACCTATCCTCCGTGCTTCTCTTACTTTGCTTAGAGCATTCTTGAATGGCCGTCTTCCCGCCAACTCCAGGACCCTTGTTTGCATTGTATTCATGCTCCCTACCATCGCTGGCGCACTGGGTTTTCTTCTTGCTCCTCAGGACGCCACAGCAGGAAGATTGATATGCTATTATCTAACCGGTGAGTTTCTATGTCGATACACTGTGATACTTACTATGGATTGAATCATGCAATGTCATCATCAATCGCGTACTCTTACTCACATATTCCTATTTCATCCATCTTCCAGGATCCTATCAAGCTTCTTTCGTCCTCGGACTAAGCATCATCACGAGCAATACAGCAGGGCAAACAAAGAAGCAGCTGACTAGCGCGATGATTTGGTTGGGGGCTTGTGTGGGTAATATCAGTGGTGCGTCCTATAATGTTTCCCTGTTTTACGTCCTGACAATCTAGTTCTTCAGGTCCATTTTTCTACCGCACCCAAGACGCCCCAACGTACCACCTCGGAATCGGTTCGATGCTCGTCAGCAATTGCATTGAAGTCCTCATCTTTATCGCATTGAGGTTTTACCTCATCTATCAAAACCGTAAACGCGACAATCTTGCAGCTGCCGTTTCTGGTGAGCCTTACAACGACATACGTATCTTGATTCTTATGCTGATAAACGCGTTTTTAACCAAGAGCCTACCAAGGACAGCGAGTCGCTTGGGGGCATGTCCACTGTTCGTCCCCACGAGAATGACACTGCGTTTGCGGATATGACGGATTTGCAGAACGTCAAGTGGGTATTTCATCTATCCTCGCGTATTTGCGAGTTCCAGTGTTTCGAACCATTCTAATTGCTTGACTTTCTTATATGCAGTTTTCGATACGTTTATTAATCTGTCAAGTAAATCGATGGTGTCGCTTCCCTCACCTCTTTCGTTCGTTACAACTGGCTCACATCCAACTGCACCGACTAACTGTATGAATGATACGATTTTATACGATATAGTTTACTAACAAATGCACTGTCTATATTCCATATATATTCCTTATATCCGCTTCTATCCTCTGTATATCTGTATATCTGTCTATAACTTGTACACTGGGTTCGTTGATAATGTATAAGACTCCCACTGGTTACTCGATTGATTGTTACTTGAAGCATTTTCAGCATTTCCTAGTTAGCTAGAGGCTCAACTCGAGCTCGATATCGCGACGTTAGGATTGCTTCGCTTCGCTCGCAATCACATGTGCCATTCCAACGAAGCCATTACAAACAGGGAGTTCGATGAAGAAGCATTAGACCACAATTTACCGCTCAACTTGAAGATCAATCAAAAAATAGACCGCCGTTGACGGAGATCTAACCAGTTATTTGGCTTTTTTGCTAGGTGCGTATGACTGAAGAAACAAAGCTGACCGTTTGCCCTATCAAAGTTAGTGAAAAACAAGCAATCATTCAGCAATCATTCAGCTCCCCGTAAATGTGTCAAATACGGCTCACCGGTGATATATCCAGATTCGTGAAAGGCAAGGAATGAAACCAAATTAGCAACGTCTTCGGGTTTTCCTACGGTTGAGAACGGAGGGAGCCTGTTGAGGAACTGAAACGAAAAAAAGTCATTTGCCAAATACAGGGGGCTCTTGCAGGCTCTTGCCAGCCATGCTTTTAGCCGAGTAGTAATGGGCGTACATCTTCGCCTGTAGGTATCGTTGAAAGATCAATCGCACTAGCTGTTTGTGACAAATAGTGAATATTACGTGGTCCAAGTTCAAATTCGAGTTGTTGAACGTACCTAGTAGGGGAGTCTTTATAGCGCCTAAAAGCCCAAAATCTATTGTGATGTATGTGCTATGTGATTATCAGAAGCGGCACGTACCTGGCGCGTATGCGTTCACTGTGATGCCGTGGTGACCCAGTTCCAAAGCTAACTTGAATCCGTCGATTAGAAGAGAACAAAAATCTCGAGAAGCAACTCCCTACCAGCAACCTGTGTCAATCCACGAATGGCGAACTTCGAAGCGGCATATGCGCCAATGTAGGTTAAGCCTATTCGAAAAGTTTTTGCATGTGAGTCGGTGCATTCAGGAGAAGGTTTAAAGGTATCAATTTACCTTGCTTCCCAGCAAATGACGACGCTCCGATGATTCTCCCTCCAGGCCGGCCTTGCGCGACCATTGTTTAGCCGCATACTTGTAGCAGAAAAAAACGCCCTTGGTATTGATTCGGAGTACGTCGTCCCATTGCTTTTCAGCTGCCAGAAGAGACGAGTTCAGCGGAGGCTCATAACGCGTAAAAGGTACCTGCCTGTCGAAAGGATGGGTGTGTTGGACCGGAGGATTCCAGCGTTTGCGACCATCTGCCAGAACGTTGATATACGTAACATAGAGCGGACTCAAGGTAGTAAATAACAAAGAGATAAAGGAGCAAAGTGAGTTGAAAAGACCAATTTATCATGACGTACTACATCCAAGCTACCCAAACGCTGCGAAACAGCCTCTACCATGTCTTGGACATCACGCTCCTTACTAACATCTCCAGGACACTACACGTTTCGCGACCGTGGTTTCTCTCAATCTCGTCAGTTAACCCTCCGAGCTGGTTCCGCTTACTATCAACATCGTTGAGCGCGATTTTGTATCCATCCGAGGCCAATCGCAAAGCAATGGCTTTGCCAATGCCTTGGGCTGCTCCTGTGATAAGAGCAACACGCGTTGCACCTCGAGGAGGGGACTTGAATATCATCAGGGGTTAGCTATGGGAGACTTGGTGTTTGTCTTGGGACTTCAAAGGGAAAGAAGTGAGCTATATATATATGTATTCATACGAAAGGAATATAGCGGCGATATTAATTCGTTGCCCCTCAGGACCAACGCATTCCAAACGACAACTGATCGAACCTGGATCGAACCCAAGTCTAGCAGGAAGACAAGCGAATAATCAGAGAACAAACATCCTAGTTTCCTTTTGTGATTCTGGGGCAAGGAATGAATATCGGGTCAACAACTCACGCTTACCTACGCTTACGCATTGGTCTCATGAGTCAGAAGAAAATTTCGTTGAAAATTCGTTCACTCATGGGAAAGCACTAACTTTGATTCAGGCTCTACAGCATCTATTTCCACTCAGATTGTCATGTGTACATGTCTTCAAGGTTGTTTAGAGGACGTAGAAGAGTGGACACCAATTGAAATCTGTACTACTACTAGTAAGCTGGTACTAGAAAAAGAACATTATTCATAAGCGCCAAGAGTCTGTAACTGTGGGAAATTGTACCAACCTCGCCTGCTCAGTGACCAGTGACCATGCCTGTTCGATCAGTCTCAACCTCTGTGCTTCTACCTCATCATGCTGCAAGTAACACGGACTTAAACGATGTTGCCAGCAAATTGGACCAGCTTGAAAGGCTTGCCCAGGATATCGAAAAAGCCAACGGGAAAGCATCCCATTTCGTCGTTGCGGATGTATCAAACTTGATCCAGTCAAATACCGGCTGCAGATTGTAGCCATTAGGCTGTGATGAATCAAGAGACAGAAGTCGAGGAGATGGTCAATGCCGTGTCGAAAATGCTTGGGGAGCTCAACGTGGATTAGATCCTTTGTCTTTTCATCGACGCCGAACGTGAACCCCGATACATGTTCTCTTTCCGCAGGTGGTGGCAAATGTTGGCATAATCATCCGTAGTAAAACCACGATTGATTGCAAGCGCCGCAGAGTGACCAACCTATCTGTGTCCTAGTTGAATCGTATCTTCAAGATAGCGCTGATGAGTGGGACAAGATATTTGCAATACGCGCGGAGTTTTTCTTTCATACAGACAAATGATTGCTCAGGGAAACAGCGGACAAATTCTTGGTGCTTCTTCACTTGCCGGGAGGAAAGGTGAGAGTCGCCCGTATTTCTCAATTAAATCTCCTTCGAATGTAGCTGGACTTGAAGCTAGTGCTTATTGCGCTTCAAAATTCGCCGTACGAGGATTAACCCAGAGTGTTGGTGAGTCAACGTTATGAGGATTCACTAAGACCGCTTTGAGTACGTTCTAATAGGTCTCCATTTGGTATAACCACTCAAGAACTTCCCAGATGAACCATTCTGGGATGTTCCCGGCTCACTTCTCCGCAAGGTTTGTTGGCATTGCTGTTCTCCCTCGGCGGCTTAAAGTCTTTTGCTGAAAGTACGGTTTAGTGATGCCCCTTTACTTCAAACTTGGCGAGCCGGAATACATCGCGAGTCTTGTGTCATATTTGGCCTCTGATCAAGGAAGCATATCACGCTACAGGTACCTCATTTCTTCCTTCTCCTACTCCCTATTCACTGACTTGCACATTCTCAACTTCTAAAAGGCCAAACTGTAAGCTACTTGAACCCCACGACTCTACTTCTCTACGCCGACGGCGAATTTTGCAGATATCGCCAAACGGAGGTGCTCTCTTTGACTAGGATAACAGTAACCACTTATAAGCTCATGTCAATCAAGTCGTTGTTTTTCAATATGGTGCAAAATATGGTGCAAAACAAGGTTGCACCTATCTCATCCTTCAGGGATCTCTGGGATAATTTTCCGAAAAAATGCCTTTGCCACCAGGCTCAGCTTCTTTCTATTGTCAACGTCGGTTCGCTTGGTTTTCATCATACTCTCATTCATCTTTTCATTGTCAAAAGGCAGTCAGAAGACTCATTGTCGTGAAATCCATATATATATGAGTGCAGTTATTTCTCCTTTATGGTTCCTCATCGAGGATTTGTTACCATGAATCTTCTCCATCGCTTGTGGGCAACGATAATCCTTGTCTTAGTGCACAAGATTGTTGCTTCCGATTATACTGACCAAGTCCAGTTTGACAGTTATAGCCTTCTTTTGAAAGACCAGCGTGTATTCTTACAGTGAGTAACTCGGCTATTATTTGATGTCAAATGGCACTTGTTGACTATCGCTCCAACAGCGGCGGTGAATTTCACACATTCCGCCTACCAGTTCCCGAGCTATGGATCGATATTCTTGAAAAAGTGAAAGCTGCAGGTCTCAACAGTATAAGCGTGAGTGACAATATTGATATGATAATGATATGTCAGAGGAACTAATTTACATCTACAAAGGTATACACTCATATGGGACTATTAAATCCCTCCCGTGGTGTAATCGATTTCAATGACTGGAGAGATCTACAACCTCTATTTGACGCTGCCAGAGAAGTTGGGGTTTGGATAACTCTACGACCCGGTATGTCCGTCTCCATTATCGAAGTTGAAACGTTCAAATGACGTAAAATCTTAAGGTCCTGTAGGGTTTATTGCGTTCTCTTCTCATAAAACTAAAGATTTGGCCTAGTATATCAACGCCGAGACAACAGCTGGAGGAATTGCACATTGGATCACATCGGAGGTCGCTGGAACGCTTCGCACGAATGCATCTGACTATCGGGATGCGTGGACTCCTTACATTCAGACAATCGCTTCTAAGATCCGCGGAAACGAGATCACCGATGGTGGCCCTGTTATTCTTCTGCAAATCGGTCAGCCGACTTCAACTGTGTACCTCTGCGTACCCATACCGCCCTTTCACCTCCATCATTTTGTAGACAACGAATACAATCTGGATGCTGGCGGTACTTACATGGCGCAACTAGAAGCTACCTATCGGGAGGCGGGTATTGTCATTCCTTTCACATACAACGACGCTGGAAATCAAGACCACTTTATTAATGGAACGGTACTACTACATGATCCTGTTGAAGAGAACACTTCTTATAACTTATCTAGGGTGCTGTTAATTTACATGGGTAAAGATCATGCTCAAACTTCGAGTCAAAAATATGATACTTGCTCATTGCAGGAACGACTATTACCCTCAACGGTACGACTGTGCTGACCCGGATGAATGGCACACCGTCGTCGATTACTATGATTACCACATGCAAGTAGATTCCTCGCAACCTTTCTATGTACCAGGTGCGTACTTTGGATCCCATTTCTGCACATGTGTATCTGACGATTGTCCAGAAATGCAAGGAGGGTCATTAAACGGATGGGGTCCTGGATCTGCTCGTGCGCGCCTATGAATTGTACCGCAAACCCCCCGCTCATCTGCAGCTTTAGAATATAATGGCTGTGCACTTCTTACTGGTCCTGAGTTCGAGAATGTCTTTTATCGTCAGCTGTGGGCCAGTAATGTCAAGCTCGTTAGTTATTACATGTTCTATGGAGGCACGTCCTGGGGGGCTCTCCCATATGGGTATGTTTTCTCTACCCGGCATATTTATATCTTGATTGCTCATAGGAATGCCTGATTCAGTGGAGTAGGGTCACAATGATTGTCCTATTAGAAGAATTCTCATCTCGAAATTTCTAGGTATATACCTCCTATGATTATGGTGGCACGGTCAGCCGATGTCTTCACATTTGCGGCTTAATACTGACATCAGTTCAATAGATATCTGAATCTCGTGCTCTCACTCCCAAACACCCAGAGATAAAGCTTCAAGGTATTTTCCTTCGCAGTTCACCTGAATTCTACAAAACGAACCGAGTCGGAAATTCATCCATTGGGCTTCCCGCCGGAAGTGGTGTATCTGACCCTTCCGCTGTCGCGGTCACTTTTTTGAAAAACCCTGACTCGGGTGCTGGTTTTTGGATCGTGCGGCAGAATGACTCTACTTCGACGTGCGTGTGCTTCATTTCTTCCCGAACTTATCTCTGCTCAGACTTTTGTCCTCTTTACAGTGCTATAACGACCTTCACTTTGGACGTGACGACTGTCCACGGAGACGTTTTACATCTTCCCCTTGTGACATCCGCGATTACTCTCAGTGGTCGTGAGTCCAAGGTGGTCCTTACCGACTACGCATATGGCGCTAAATCTCGCATGCTCTATTCGACTGCACAGGTCTTCTTTTCTGGATCCATCGATTCGCGGGACGTCCTCTTCCTCTACGGTCACGCCTCGCAGTCTCATGAATTTGGGCTTGCTCTCTCTGGATTTTTGTCCTCAGCTGATGTATTTACGGCCACCAGCGGAGCATCTGTCGGTCTCTCTGAGGCAATTACAGTTTTCTCCTTTTCCGCACCATTCTCCCCTGGTCTAGTCACAGTTTTCGAATCCGATACGCAATTAATACTCTTCGCTGACACGCCCACCGCATCCACATTTTTTGCCCCCACCATTTCATCATCTACCAGCATTGACCCGCATCAGAGCTATTGGAGCATAGGTACAAATGAGACGGTGCTCATAGGAGGACCCTATCTCGTGCGATCAGCTTCTATTGCCTCCGAATCGTGCATTCTCAGCATCAGAGGGGACTTAAACCTCACCGGCCTCACCTATCAATCCAATGGAACAAAATTAATCATTGTTGGTCCTGCTCGGATCACTTCCGCGACGTGGAATGGCCAAGAGATTGCTTTACAGGCTGCATCTGGCACGTCACAAAGACACACCCCCAGCATTGTTCTAATGGGCACGATTCCTGCCCCGAACGATGCTCAAGTAGCAGTCAAAGTCCCGACTCTGTCGGGTTGGAAATTCAGGAATAGTTTGCCTGAAATTTCCAAAACCTTTGATGATTCATCTTGGACAGTGGCAAATCACACTATCACGAATATCCCTTTTCCCATGTACTACGGCGATGGACGTATACTCTATGGCTGTGATTATGGGTTGTCAGTCTCTTGTCTTTCGCAAAGCCTCGTAAACTGACCAAGTACTATCAGCTGTGAAAATATCGTTCTGTGGAGAGGCCATTTCAATGCCACAGGATTAGAAAAGAGTGTCAATCTCTCTATCAATGGGGGAGAAGGTATCGATTCTATTCTACTGTGAAAATATTTGAATAGTACTTAAACCTTGTCAGCTTTCGCTGCCAGTGTATGGCTTAATGGTGTATTCCTCAATACATCGTATGGAAAGTTCGTTATTATACATCATCCTCAACTACTGCACCGCTGACTATCACCCACACAGTGCCTCAGCCAGCTCCAACATCCTCGAGGAAACTGACGACCAATTCATTTTTCCAAAAGGAGTGTTGTTGCCAGGGGAAGACAACGTCATAACTATCCTTCAGGTATGTCCAAGCAGCTACTTTGGCAATGGGCCCTCAAATGTTGTATTTGCTAGGATAACATGGGCCTCAACGAAACCGTTCGTAAGTGTTCGACATCTTATGTGACACCTTATATCTGACAGTAGATGCAGTTACCCTCAACGATCCAAAAAGTCCTCGAGGTATACGGGGCTTTCGGCTTGACTGCGGTAACTTCTCCGAATGGAGAGTTCAAGGCAAAATTGGCGGCTACTCTGGCTACCCTGACAAAGTTCGCGGAGTCCTCAATGAAGGCGGGCTCTTTGGCGAGCGCAAAGGTTGGCACCTTCCGGGTTTTAATACTACAGACTGGATTGGTCGGCCCCTCTCTTCTGGGCTTCCAAATGCCTCCGCGGGCGCAGGGTTTTTCGTCACTACGTTCAATCTCAGTGTTCCCATTGGTCTTGATGTTTTCATGTCATTCACGTTTGAAGAAGAACTAGGACAATCATACCGCGCATACCTTGTAAGAGCCAACTTCCTCCAATCCCAAGTGCATCTTGCCACATATTCTGTAGTTCGTGAACGGCTGGATGTTAGGGAAGAGAGTGGCTAATCTTGGGTATGTTTAACTATCGAAGTGTGTTGTTCGATACTGCTGAACACTTTTCAGTCCGCAGTTCGAATTCCCGGTTCATCAAGGTATACTCGATTATCAAGGTGTCAAGTGCGTGGCCACTTGTTTATGATGATCCCATCGTTCTGACATCCTGTTAATTAATTAGCACTGTAGCTGTTGCTGTGTGGTCAATGGAATCCAACGTAGCTGTTTCACCTCAACTCAATTTGACCGTCAACAGTATTCTCAGCGGTGGGGTCACGCATATCAAAACGAATAACCCGAAGTGGTCCCCTGAAGGGAGGGAATAACTTTATGATCTGGGCGGGGTTACTCATGTACTTCTACCAGACCAGTGGTAAAATTGGAGCGACATATTCAAATCTTGTCACGATATCCTTTCATATTGTTCTCTTACCAGTTATCCCAAATAGGATGTCTGTGAACATCTTCGTCTTAGTAGTAGGTACCCAGAAGGCACTTGCGTTGTACCGATGTCGACTATTCGGCATTATTCGGCGTTCACTCTCAAATCGTCACCGTTGCAGTCCTCGATGATTGATCAGGTACTTATCTGATAAACACAGTGGAGAGATAACAGTCACCACACAAAATCCCTTATATACCGACCCCAAAATTTTGGCTTGCATTCATTATCTGCATCCCCTGCACCTATCACCATTATTCCACAAGACTGCTATCCCTCCTAGACACCTATGGCAATTGACACGATCCCACATGGAATTGGTGGTGATGTGAAGCCCAACATTGTTGTTGTAGGAGGTAGCTACGTTGGTAAGCTTTGTGTATGTTTCCCTCCGTACTAAAACGGAAGCTCAATACTTCGGTGGGGTGCAGGATCCAAAGTTGTTGATGATCTCATACCGCTAGTCCATGAGACGCACAACATCGTGCTTGTTGAGAAGAGCTCACATTTCAAGGTTGCCCTTGTTATTCATCAGAAGTACAAAAAATTGATCTTTCGCAGAACATCTTTGCTTTCCCGCGATTGCATGCTGTAACTGGTTTTGAGAGCAAGGCCTTTGTTCCTTACACTTCAGAATATTTTGATGAGGCCTATGCAACGCTCTCACTACACAAAACGCATCGTTGCACGCATATAATTACTGGCTTAGTTACTTCGATCCTTTCCGATGAAGTCATTCTTGAAGATGGACGAACCATCCCTTATGAGTACCTTGTCCTTGCTACAGGAACAGGCCAACGCACAAAACTCGGGCTGCACACTTCAAATATCATGAATAGTACCCTAACCAAAGATAGAAACAATGACAAAGAAAAAGGACTTGTGCACATACACGAGTGGCAAGCAGATATGAAACGGGCTAACAAAATCGTTGTCGTTGGAGGCGGAGCTTACGGAGTGCGTGAGTACACTTTCACTACTGTATTTTCTTGTAGTGATATTGCATGTTGCCCAGAACTTGTGACCGACATCAAGACCTATGAGCCCACACTTGCAAAAAATGTCACGCTCGTTCATTCTCGCGCAAAGCTTCTTCATACATTTCATCACGCTCTCCATGATATTGCCATGGAGAAGATGGAAGAGATTGGAGTAGGCACTATTCTCGGACAAAGGGCCATTAAGATTGAGGAAGTGGAGGGGATGGATGATTCTAACGAAACACTAGGAGTCACGCGTAAGGCCCCGGAATTCATCGTTCACTTGAGTGGAGGGGAGCAACTGAGAGCCGATTTGGTTGTGCGTGGCATGCTCCACCTTATTTCTCAAATTTTGAAGAGCTTCATAGATCACTTGTCTTGGCGGTACACCCCTTTCTGATCCACTTCGCGCTCTCGCACCCACCGCCGTTGACCCCGAAACTGGGTATATTCGAGTTTTGCCTACGCTCCAAATTGCTTCCCCTAATGATCACAATTCTACATCAAATTCCTCATACACAGCATATCCGAATGTATTCGCATTGGGTGATGTCGCTCATACTGGTGCACATAAGGCAGCCAGGCCAGGTCATTTCCAGTCAGGAGTGGTAACTCGGAACATCCAGAGACTTATCAAAGCGAAAGCAGCTCAGCGCGGGATCATAAAAAGCAAAATCGACAACCACATTAATGCTCAGCCCCAAAAGGGGAGCCATGATGTATTGGAATCATACGTCCCACCGGAAGCCCCAGGCATCCATTTGAGATTAGGGACGGTTAGTGTCGCATTTATTTTTGATGACTATCACTTAAAATTGCTTAGAGAGATAGCTTAATATTCCGAAATCCAGCATCTGAATCCGATGTGCCTTACGTTCAATGGGATGACCGTGATTCTGCAACGTTTGACTGTGGGTGTGAACGATACTGGAAGAAACGCGCCGAGACATTGTGGAGGAATGGGGATTTCGAGGCTTAGATCAACTTGGAAGTCGTATTCCCACTTAGTGACTAGAGTTGTAGAACTCGGTTTGGTCCCGCCGATAATTATGTGCCCGTTAATGATCAAGAAATGCAATCGTGCCATGGTCCAACGAAAAGGGCAAGACCCTTGAGCCACGACTTTGTCTTCATTGTCGTTGTAACAAAAGAGGGACTTGACTTTGCCCTGAAGAGGCATACAGCGGTTTGACTGGGCAAAGGTGGCCAACGCGCTTTGACCATATTCAAGAAACCGTATAATAAGTCAACTTTAGCTGGTGCGACTCAGCTTCTCATACTTTTCGATCTCACTAATGTCGTCTTTTCTTCCTGCCTGCACCCCATCTTCCGGCGTAGATTGTGTTTTCCAGCAGCAGTTGTAAGTGAATCGTTGCCTCTGTTCACCGAGAAATTTCTCTTAAGTTTCACTAGTTGGAAGGTTTACGACACAGCAATAGCTACTATCAGGAGGAACGGGTTTTCCTCCCCTGCACCTGTTGACTGGGCAGCTGGTCTACAAAATAACTTTACAAAGGAATTGTAAGTGCTGTATTGGGTTGGTATCAGACTTCCATTGAACATTGTTCGCAGCTTGGACGAAATATATTCTATTGCATTAACAGGCATTTATTCTGAGTGCACAACATCCCAGGCTCCTCCCGCTCAGAGCATTTATTCCCACTCAATATCAGAAGACCCTGCTTCCAACACTCACTACCAAGTTTTGGGTCGACAGCCACTGCCTCAGTGCTCTTTTGCTCCATCATATGAGGATTTCTTCGCCAGTTTGTCATCTTCCAGCTACAATAGACCTGGTCTTCTGGCCAAGCGCAATAGCGCAAATATGTAGTTATAATTATAGGAACAAACAGTTGATGCATAATCATCAACATCCGAGTCCGACGTTACTCCCATAGCTTCTCTACACTCCTTCAGAATAGCTTTAATCACCATGCATTTGACTATATTCACTTCCATGTAACTCTCACGTATCAGTAATACCATATCTTCAATGAACTTGAAGATCTTTGTGCGATAGTGAAAGGACTGCTTAGACTACAAATTGTTAGACTGTTTTTAAAAAAGTTGGTAGGTGTGAGATTGAGTATTCTACAGCTGCATTGAATCAGAAAGCACTGCATACACCTATGAAAGCTCATGTTTGTCCTCAGCCAAGTCCCGAAATCACACCAACACCAACAAGACAACAGCCCAGTCTCGAAATTACACCAACACCCAAAGCACCAAAACCAACAAGGGCTGAGCTCCGAGCTGCTTACCACCTCATGGGTTTCAGTAAAAAGTCTCTGGATTTCATGAATGATCATGCACAGGACATGCCAAGTGATGATGAAAACATGTGAGTGATTTCAGTCAGCAATGATTCCGATTCTGAATTGTCCTCTGCAACTCGTGGATTTGAACCCACCCAGGTTCAGCTAGGGAGAAGAAAATATCTGCTTGATACTGCAGGAATAGAGGATGAAGATAGTGAGACAGGAGAGGAGGAAATAGAAGAACAGGAAAGTGATGACAATGAACTACTCTCTGGAAGGACAATGATCACAGCATTACTTCTGAAGATTAGGATTAGTAAAAAGGACAAGACTGAAGTTGTTGAGAAACAAAGTGAGTGCTTTGCATGTTTAACATGCATTAGTACTCAACTATTTGGCAGATTCTATAGCCTTTATATTTCTGGTTCCAGTTGATGATGCAAATGAAGAGTTTCACCTTACCATGCCCATTTCATGGGCTGATTTTGAGTATGCTGTTGCCAACACACTGGGCATTGCCCCCAGACAGGTCTGGGTTGCCTATTGTTTCAGTACTACACCCCAAAGTGACTGCTCATTTAATCATGTTTAGAACAAAGCTCAACTTCAAGAACTTATTAAAGATGCTCAGAAGGCCTATGCAAAAAGCAGAGTCAAGACTAAGAAGAAATTTGTTGTAGTGCTAAAGTGTACAGATGAACAGTTGGAGAAGCCTGGAAAGGATAAGGATGGAAAAGGCAAGGTAAAGACATCAAAAAAGGTGTGTACAGAGCTGTCATTAAGTGCAGATGCTGATTTTCAATCTTCGGATTTTACAGCACAAACATTCTGATGGTTCTGAAGAGGAGGATGAAGAAGAAGGGATGAAGACAAAGGTCTTGAGCCAGGTGCAATGGATAGCCAAGATTAGTAAAGATAATCATTGTCCAGATTACAACTGCATCTGCCTCAAAAGTATCACATCTCACCCACAGCTAAGGTCTGCTGATATTGCAACATAAGCTCTGATGAATGTGATGTTGTTTGCTTCTGATTGACTCTGCCTACATCTGATATGATTAAATATTTTATGTTGCTGGATGGACATTGACAACTGCCCCCCACCAAAGTTCAAACTTGATTTCGCCAGTGAAAGGAAACCTGTGACTCCAGCTCTGACTACAGATTCTATACCACCTGGGTATCTACCATTCACCAATGTACTATGGATATGCACCATATGGTGCACCTGGATCTATGCAGCCCCCAGCATCTCCATTTAAATGCCATAGTCATTCAGGGCATGACAAGATGCCAACCTCCGATCCCATAGAGTCGACAGAGGATGTAACTCTCTTTTCTTCATTAGAGCAATGGCTAGCTGATCTGGACAATAGCCCTCATGGTGTTGAAAACCATGACTGTGCATCATTTTCACCTTATTTCCTTTGGAAAAAGTATATGCATATCTCTGACCTTGATGGACTCTTTGTGAATGAGCTTCTGGAAATATGTGGGGGTATGGCAAGAGGCACAGCAAAGAAGGTTCTCAAATATGCAGCAAGAGAATGTAAAATCATTAGGAAAAAGCAAAAGCAATGTCTCCAGGAAATGGAAAAAATGCCATGGCATTACTACTGATAATAGTGATACATTAGGGCTATTACAACTAGTATCCACAATGTGCAAATCATGCTTATGTATCTGCTTCAGTTACAGAACAATAAAGTAGCTCTTTGAGTTGTTACTCAGACATTTCCTGTTCCTGTATTCGAAATTATACTTGCATCTCTAGAATACTACTCACTTTATTTGAGATGGCTCGGGATTCTCATATATGAATTGATTACTTTGGAAAAAGTGAAATCTCGTATACAAAGGGGAGGAAGAATTTATGACACTGAAAAAACTTCAAAAAAACTTGAATTCCTGCTAAGCATCTGCATTTCCATGAGCAAAATATAGTACAAGTAACAATCAGTCAATAGGTATTGTATTTACTAAGATATGGATGAAATCTGTTTGGAGGTCAGACATGCACAAAAAGATTGTGAGAGCAAAAATTCAAGTTTTGCCAACTTTTTTGAAAACAGCAATAAACCCAGTTGATAGTTACATAGACAACATTCTGTACCTGTTAGGTATAATTTCATGTTCCACCAGTGCATTCTGCATTCCCACAGATTTGCATTCAAGTTCATTGCATTCAAATAAGTGTGTTCACATTCAATATAGCTGTGTTCATGAGGAATATCTATCATATTTACTAAACTATTCTCAAATATTTAATCTATTTTTCAGAAAAGTACATCTATATTATTGCAGTCAAATTTAAGCTCAAAAACATGATCCTGAGATGAATTTTCCACCAAATCATTCAAAAATTAGTGTAGTATAGAGTGATAGAGGGACTCTCATATACCTCATAGTGCTTCCTATAGGTAAGATTGTAAGATTACTAGTTAGCATAGTCTTAGACACTTCTCTCTTGTTCCACTTCTTATTTTCCAACCAATGTCCAGAGGCCATTAACTATCCAATGATGAAAACCATCATATACATACCTTCTCAAAACATGGGGTTAGTACATTGTATTGGAATATACATACAAAGGACAGTCTTTTCTGTATAATGTAAAAAGTCTTGAAAGGCTCTGGCCAGGTTTATGAGGTTTGTGTTAAACTGCTTGAAGAAGTGCAAGTTAAATTCAAAGTGATAGTATTAGATATGAAGGCAGATTGGAAAACTCACCAGCCTGTTTAGAACAAAAGCTTGATTGGTTTTTTAGATGACAATCAGGAACTGGTTGAGGCTGTAGAAGGTGCTAGTGGAGTTGTTTCTCCTGGAGAATTCTGAGCCCATATTTTGAAGTTCATCTTGCCCACCTACAAGGATTATCTACGATCACTTCTCACTATGGCAGCTTAAAAGGGAGAAAACATACCAACTGAAAAAGTGGTCAGAACAACAAATCTGGTGAAAAAGAAAAGGGTACTCAGACCAAACAAGCTCACATTGCTACTGAACATAAGTTTGCTTACCTGGCTAATATGAAACAGAATCTAATTCATCATGTGAGCTAGGTGCTGCCTTGAGTACAATGGGAGGTTGCCTTGTTGAGAGTTAGGATGAATGGTGGGGGTCTTCTTTCTTTGTTATCACTGATTCACTTTGTATTCCTTTGTGGATGGGGGAAAATATCAAGACCATGCCTTGGTGCATTGCTCTGGCACTTGGTACTCTGAGATCTATTGTTTATTGTAATCTCTTCCTTAAGGTTCTTTCTTGCTACACATTCCCTTTCTCTCTGGTTTACTTTTATTGTCTGATTCTCTACCCTGAAGGCACTAAAAGCCCCTAGTAGCTAGTCTAGTACTCTGCCCCAAAACATTGATTGGCTGGTATAAATACTCCTTCCTGTACTGTACTTTAGTCCCTCAGTTTAATTATCATCTTAGATCACTCCAGATTGCTCGCTGTCTTCTGAAGCCTTAAGGCATATTTATTACGTTAAGTACTCTTTACTTCAACCTTAAAACTTATCCTCCTCTGGTCTGCTCCTTGTCATCGGTATTACCACCACTACTCCACTTGGCTGCTCCTTGTCCTCTTGTCTCTCACTTCTACTCTCCTACTTCAGGGAGTAATGATGGAATGGCAGTATTGTCAATAACTTCACTACTGTCCCATTTGACCCTCCGCACTTAAATACCATTCAGCTCTTTATACAGCTTACCGGTACACATGATCTTAGAAGTATAATTAAACTCAATCTATTATTGTCATACTTATCAATTATTTTTTATGCCGCCAAAAACTCGAGCTCAATCTAAAGCAAATTCTAAAGAAAACACTTTCTTCACTACAGCCCAATCCTTTGCCCCGGTTTCGCCTCTTTGTTGTGCTTTCTATTTTTGGATTCTATACTCTTTGCTTTCAAGATACTGGCAGGATAGTATATGCCCTCTCTCACTGTGTTCTGACTCTTTCTCATTCTGGACCTCCCTTTCCTCTTTGTAAAACTCTTCCTTCACCCCATTTCTCATCCCTTCCAATGCTGCCTAACCTTCAGTGTTTACTATGTTTCCCCACTCAAACTGAAACATTTATTGCACCAATATCAACTGCATTACAGACTCAGGACCTCCCCCAAGGTACAGGTGCCACCCCAATCTCCATTAGTAACTGATCTCCCAATTGCTTGCATTATACTTACCAGATTCCCTATTATTACCTTGTTCACTTCCCTATATATTTAAACAGACTCAGAGCACCCCAAACCCCAGCTTAGTATATTGTAATTACACACCCTTTACATAGGTCCAGTCCCTGTCCCTTTGTACCTGCTAACTATACAGATTTCTCTTTATCTCTGTTTCTTTACTCACTGTCTCTCCATTTCAGTTTCTTGTCCCATTTTTTGTTCCACATTTCCAATATATGCTTTTACTCGACATTCAAGCATCCCAAGTGAGTCCATAACCTCCCTTGACTATTTTCAGAGCTCCCCAAACATCCACTGTTTTAAGCCACCTACCCAAGTACCTCCCCAAAGCTCACCACTTGCTCCCCAAGTACTGGAGTCTCCTTTACAAGCAATGTTCAAGCTCTCCTCTTGTTATACATCATATTGCTTTGATGTTGCAGCTCCCATAACTCGAGAACACAGAGCTCAACCTCCCTCATACCTGGGGCTACCTCCTGGGCTCCTTAGTTTGCTTTAGAAACCCCTTGTTCCCATAACCCCTTTTCCATTAGCAGCTCAACCTAGTAGGGACATTCTGTGGAACTTGCTTAAGCTCTACCTTAAGTAAATTGACTTTGGCCCAGTCAGATGTGGGCATGCACTCTATTGATGTTTATGTTAGAGTCAGTTCAATGTCTAGAGTCACCCTGACTTTACTTAGTATCAGATTTTCATATACAGTAATTAATCTCTTGTGTGACAATGGATGTCAGTGGCTATGCAGCAAGATATTGAAGCACGCACCCATTTGGCCCTTCTTCAAATTGTTTCCCAACATCCTGCCCCATCCTGTGCTCATCCCACTCCATGCAGTGCACAATGTGCATACTGAGAATGTGTCATTTTAACACATTTTACTTTTAGTACTGTACCACCTATCTAAATATACTACAATAAAAACTGAATGTTGTCAACACAAAGGAACCAAGCACCACTGAACACCTTTGAGCAAGCTGGTAAGGTGATGATAGACTATAAGTGGTCAGTTACTGTGTATAGGAATCTGACACTAGTAGGTGACTCTATACATCAAACTGACTCTTAAGCTTTGTATCTTCATAATCTTCATCTGCAAAACCTGTATGTTCGGCTAAATAGCCGAAAGCAGCTCAGAGCACTTCAGAGCACTTCCCAGCAGTGAAAGCACCCAGAGCAGGCTTTGATTTTTGCTTTGGGTGCTTTTGTCGCTGGAGAGCGCTCTCCAGTCAGTATCCTTGCTCTGGCAAGTATACATGTTTTGCAGATGTTGCTTTACTAGCAAACCCCTGCAGGGCAATAAACCTTGCTTGCATCAATTTTTCTTATAAATTCCATCCCACATTGGCAATCTGTATATTCAAAGGTTGTATGGCCCAAATCTTTTGAGATAATTACAAAAGGTGAAGTACTGCATGAGTGCATGAACAAGGATTAGAAGAAATACAATGGATCAGAGTGAGCTTGATTAAAGTGCCTAGCGTGTGAGAAATGTACGGGCGCTTGGTAAAGACAGGGTGTGCAAAGGGACCAGGCACAACCCGCCTGCCCAGACTTTAGATAATAATTTGTAATAATTTCACACGACAACCTTTAGCGCTCACCCGCCTATGTTGCTTTTTTGGGTAGTTGTGCACATCAACCAATCTGTAACCAGAGATCTAGCACTCCAGGTTGTGCCTTTCTTCGGTTGCCCAGTTGCTCAAGTGGAGAATCCAAGCGAGAAGAACAGGTTTCCATGGCTTTTAGAGCCTGTCTGAGTTCCCACTGCCTTCCTCATAGAAGCAACTTTTCTTTGCAAATGCCTTGAGGTTGGGAAAGCATGATTCAGGCCCATCCCAAGCACATCATCGCAATTTCCTTCGCTTGCTTGAGACCGGTGACACACCTAAATTTTGGCTAGACGTCTATGCTGTGAATTGTGACATTTTCACGTATAGATTTGTATCGAGAGGACTGTAATTGAGACCCAGATTGACAGT
>MU795292.1:0-32269 GCA_027886305.1 Lentinula aff. lateritia | reverse complement strand
GTGGTAAAAGCGGAATTATGTATGAGAAATTGCCGGACCGAGTATTCAAATGATCAAAAACAAAATTGAAGCTCGACCCTCCCGCCTACGAGAATGGGAGTTGACGTCTAGGTACCTTTCTTTTCCTTCCTACTTCCCTGATATTTTGGTAGGTTGATATGTATCATTCGGTCCTCAGAATGTGTTCTACAGTGATGTCACAATATCAAACTCCGACGCCGGAGTGATGATCAAGAGTTATTCCGAACTGTCAAAATACAGTGAAGAATGACACTTACACTGGCTTCACACTTGTAAGTTATTTTTATCTACAATCAGGCACTTATTACTGACTACTACCATAGGATGCTGTGGCTTATCCTATCTGTATGTTTCCGCATTTAATATTCTGATCCAACTATGATCTGATATTAGATATCAGTGCCTTCTGGATGGTATGCGCTCACGTTCATCTATAATGATGAATAAATGTAGCATTTGTTAGGGAGGAACTGATGATACCGGAAACTTGGAAATTTCAGATGTTACATATGAAAATTTCGCGGTGGGTATCATTTCAGCTCGGTATGCTACATATCTACCTGTTCACCTATTTATAATGATTACAGACCTGGTGTTCCTCCAGACTGTAACGAGGCCACTTCATGTCAGAATATTGATGAAAGCTTATTGCTGTAATGCAATTTGACGGTATATCCTTGACTGACACTATCGCAGACACTTTCACGATGCATGTTGGACTGGTTTAAGTGGACTTGACGCGTGTTGATTGATTAGTTGAGGCCCCATATCATTGCTATGGTAGGTCGCCCAGATTACGCAGTATAAATACAAGCCGACGCGTTATGTACATCAGTAATAGTATTTGAATTCATCAAACGCATGACTGGTAACGTGAATTTCACATGAGCGTTTTACTTCGGTCCCGGAACAGACTCAGAGCTTTCTTTACTCGCTCAGATCTCAATCGTGACAACGACGCAACTCAATCAATCTGGCATTTCTTCCCCTCCCAAATACCCCTGCGACTCTGCGCCCGGGGCTCCACCTCTTTATCTGGGGAACCAATAACTATGGTCAACTCGGCCTTGGAGAAAACACTACCGAATATTCAAGACCGAAGAGACATATCTGGGCAGAGAGAAAGATGACGGAAGGTGTTTTCGGGTTTGAACCAGGTGCCGGGATAGTCAGTATTGCTGCAGGAGGAATGCATACCCTACTTCTTGATGAGAAGGGAACGGTCTGTAGGCAATATTCCATTCTTGTTCAATTATTTTGTAACTGACGTGTGCTATGTATATCATTCATTCTAGATTTGGTCAGCTGGTGTGAATGATGATGCAGCTCTTGGACGAATCACAGAAGGCGTACGAAACCCCGAACATCCAGGGTCTTATCTGGATAAGGATGAATTGTCATCCAACTTTCATCCAGTACAGGCGCTTATAGATGAAGGTTTCCGTGCAGTGCGAGTCGTCGCCGGAGATAATGTCAGTGCTGCGGTTAGTGATCGAGGGGAGCTTCGAATATGGGGAACGTTCCGCGTATGTGTGCAATAGTGCCATCTAGGGGGCCTAAACAATATCTTTGTTCATCAGGATCACGAAGGCCAAAATCTCTTCGCGAATAAGACATCCCGTCAATTCCTTCCTGTCCCAATCTTAAACTTCACTCGGAAAGTCGCAGGAGCGATAGAAAAAGTCACCTCCATCGCGTGCGGCGATAACCATATCGTAGTGTTAACAACTCACGGCAATGTCTACACCTGGGGTATGAGCGAAGATGGTCGACTTGGCCGTCGAGTTCTTGCCAGACATAAAGTCGACGCTACCGTACCTCAAAAGGTCGTTCTGGGACGCCGTAATCGCAAGGCTGTATACGTGAGTGCTGGACAAAACACGTCCTTTGCTATAGATGCTACCGGCGGAGTTTGGTCATGGGGATTGAATAGTATGGGTCAAACAGGGACTGGAGAGCCACTGAAAGAGCGCGACCTGAGTGTTGATCAGCCTGCGAAGGTCATTGGCTTGAACTTTGAAGAATTAGGACAGTTAGATCGCGTGGTTTTAATAGCGGGAGGGGAACATCATACGCTGTTCCTAACATCCCAAGGAAAAGTATATGCATGTGGACGATGTGATGACGGTCAACTGGGCCTCGCCGACGATCACGAAGCATTGGGTGGAGAGGATGGTCGTGGAAGAGAATTTGTCACAGAGCCTGTTCTTGTCGACTTTCCTGATGGATCCGTCAATGATCCAATTGTTCATATTGCTGCAGGACCTCGATATAACACGGCCGTAACTCAAGATGGTGTACTATTCTCCTGGGGGTTTGGGCGTCAAGGAGAGCTTGGTCTGGGTAACGGAACGGAGTCCGAGTTTGTCCCGAAGATGGTAACACGTCGTGAAGGTTCGTGGTCAGTGAAACAAGTTTCTTGTGGGGGTCAGCATGTCGTAGGATTGTTCCAAAAACGAAATTGAGCAATTGCTGGTTCCTCCTCCCCTCCTTGTTCACGAAAGTGTTGACCAGGTAGGTAGCATGTAGAGGAGAATCTTGAGTGTGGCTAAAATAACCAACACAATTCTCTTACGCCCTGCTGGAAATTGGTGCAACTGGATGTAGGTAGCACTTTGTTGTATCTTTTCATTTTTGAAGTGGAATAAGCTGCAGAAGTTAGCTTACGTTGTGACCATCTGCTTGCATAAAACATGGATGTGTATCTCTACCAATCAGTCCGACAATATCTATGTGAGTGAATGGGTGAAGGCATTTTTAATAGGAAATTGAGTGTGGAGGGAGGGAACGTTCAGTAATTGAGCTTGCAAGGCGTGGTCATGTTCTGCTCCGCCTAATTGTCGAAACCATAAGCCAGAGATTTAGCTCAAGCCTCATTTTGGAAAAAGAAACTTTCGTCAGATGCACTGCAATGTTGGACCGTATATTGATGAAATGGTTTAGCCTGCAGGTATCCATGCCCGAATTTTATATCACCAAATTCGAAATTCCCTAAAGATTGGCTCTATGACCTCTCCAGATGATTTTCATTGCCATAATATCCAGGATCGAGAGCACATCTTACAATTCAGCACGCAGGTTTGCTTGCAATCAACCACACCAAGAACACACCTCAACCTTGATTGAAACGCACTGCGAAATGCTACTACTTATTTATTAACCGCTTTTTCTTCGATCTGTACTTCTACACCATGACATCCTTAGTTCGAGCATCCACTCAAACGACTCAGACTCTCAGCACACTTGTTGCCTTACCAGCCTCGAAATCTGTTCCAGATACCTTAACAGCCACTCCAGCTAACAAATCTAGTTATAACCCGCTCACCTGGCTTCAACGTTTCGGCGGGCGACACGAAACTATGGTAGCTGGGCTTGAAGACTCGTGGTCGCTATTTAAGCGCATTGCTGGCGATCTACCGGTACCCTTCTTGAGTGCCGCTTTGGAAGGTGTATCGTTTGTAGAGGAGAAGTTTTCGGTCAGTCTTCATTCGGAACCACGACTTACATATTGTGAACTGAATACAATGCCAGCTGAATAGGAAGAACGCAAAGCAGCTCAAAGATTTGAAGGAGAAGCTGAATCGATTTGTTAGCACAGTGAATCACTATCAAGGTGAAAATGCAGTAAAAGAACAAATCAGAGATAACGAGTCATACTAGTGAAGTGGTCCTTTCTAACCTTGATTTTCTGGACATGATCTCAATGATTGACAGCGGAGTAATGAACATTCTTGGAAAAAAGCTCGAAGCAATTGCAACCAAATATAAGCATGATTCTACAGCCACTGCCCTCGTTAAATCGTAGATGTACGCCAATGATCTGGCAGAAATCGTGGCCGAGTTGAACGATATGATTAGTGGCATGATGGTGCTTACCATTTTCTTTGTTCTCAGCGTATCCGTCTGAAGGACCTCTACGATTTTCCATAGCTTCACTCGGTTCTTGCAAGCGAGGAGAACACCACGGTGCTGTATGGTCCTTCCCCGTTATTTACTCATACTGATTTGATACCGAATAGAGAATGAGAGCAAAGCGTTAGTTTGGAGCTGATCATTTTCCTGCCTTTGCATTGACATCAATTGAACGTAGAACTTTTGGATGACATACCTCGATCCCAAACCGCAGAGTCCGACAAGGCTGTGAAGAAAGCTTGTCATCCAGATACTCGTACCAAGGTCATTTCCAGGATTGCCGAATGGGTATCAGGAAGTGATACCCAGCGCATATTTTGGCTCAATGGCCCTCCTGCCTCAGGAAAGTCATCTATCATCGCAGAAGTGATCAAGAAATTTGATCCTACAACAGTAACAAATCTATCAAGGAAAGTTGCTGTTGTTGATTTCCTTTGCACCCGAGTCCTCGTTGAAAGTGGCAATGCAAATATTATCATTCCGACTCTTGCCTATCAGCTTGCAGAAAAGGACCTGCGCTATCGTAGGAACTTGAGTCCATCTTGAATGGTGGTCAATCAATACGATCGGTCGCGACTGATTGGGAACCAACCAAGCAGCTCGAAGAGCTCATCGTGAAGCCAATGAGTACTTCAGTCTTAGACATAGGGAAGTCGGGAGGCGAGCCAAACCTGGTGATACTGGTTATTGATTCGCTCGAGGAATGTGTTCCCGACCAATACGCATACAACTCTCCAGGGAAGAATCTGGTGATCAACTTGTTGCAGGGCTTGGGGACAGGTGTAAAGCAAGTCCCTAATCTCAAGGTCATTGTCAGCAGCAGGTCTACTACATTGATTAGCAGCCAACTGGATGGATCCAACACGTCCTCAAGTATAGTGATCTCATATGACATGGACAAATATCTCAGTTCGTCAGACGCTGAGGAGGATATTCGAAAGTTCTATGAAGCGGAACTAAGGACGATCCAAACCCAAGATGCATCCATCGATGGGAGGTGGCCTTCTCCGGACGTCATACTCAGACTGGTCAAACAGACGGGAACTAGCTTTTTGATAGCACAGACAGTCTGCCGTATGGTTGGGAGAGCAGATGATCCCGAAGAGACTTTGAATAAATTTCTAGATATGCCATTGAAGGAGTTTAGATCCTCTGGGATCCAAAACATATACACCCCTATTCTGGAACAAGTTGTCCAAAGGCTGTCAGCGGGAGAATTGGATCCTTTTCGGAAAGCTGTAATGACTATTGTCCTTCTGAGAAGGACGATGTCAGTGGAAGACCTCGCTGCAATACTAGGGGTTAAAGCATTCGGACTTCAGCGAAGTCTACGAGGTGTTTTGTCCATTATGGTAGTGCCAACCCCTTTGAGCCACCAGAAATCCATTGCCGTTCAACGATTAACAGATGTGGTACGCTGATTTCTCTGAAGGAAGACGTATTCATTCACGATACATCTGCAGATTCGTGTTCATGACACTGCATTCATCGACTACATGCGAGAAAAGGCTGTAGCGCACCCAAAGGTATGGATCAACCCTACGATTCACAACTGTACCATGGCCGGCCAGCTCTTGCGGTTCCTCAACGAGCGACTGCGATATATATCCAATCTTTCCGAGTTTGACGAAGTTCACGAGAAAACGTTCGATGTACTCGAATACAGGAATGATTCGCAACACAAGAAGTTGAACAGGGCGGTTGTATATGCTTCTCGGTTCTGGATGTATCATATTTCCGAGTCCGAGATGACTCCAGGCAGGTATCTGGACCCTCAAGAACTAAAAAAGTGGGCTAAAAATCAGGCGCAAGTGATTCAAGAGTTGAGAGAGTTCTTTCAGCATGGGAGGTTACTTTCCTGGGTTGTGGTCTTGGATCGTGCAGGTGTTATTGAAGAAGTGCGTTTGCAGTTGAAGAAAGTTAAGCTATGGCTGGCGGTAAGAATACTATGCATCTCGCTGGTGAACATATCCTGACCTCTATATATAGAATCTGCAATCAATCATCATAATAAAAGCTTTGAAGACAGACGAAAGGGACAGTACACCAGATTCAACAGGACAATGGGCTTGGAAAAGGAGAAATACCATTTCGGTAAGTACTTGTATTGGATATCGCATTAACAAACGGAAGTTTGACCAATGTAGCAAAAGTCATTGCCCAGTCTTCAAAGCAATGGTTCAGTTGTCACCGAGAATGTAAAGTATGATGAACGAGATCATACCGAGGTTGGGAAGTTAGTCGAGCAAAGCTTGCAATACCTTGATACCGAGGAGCATAAAGATCAACTGTCTGAAGCCCGGTAAAACATCTAAATCTTGTTTGGTATCATGAGCTGAAGTCTCGAACATTTTCTGCATGATAGGAATGCAAAGACGGAAGTGGGCAGCGTCATTGAAGAATCCAATTCCAATTTGGAAGCGGATCCTGTTCAAGGATTGCGACAGTTTATGATGCCCCAGTATTCCGATGAAGTTCGGAAGAAGGCTAAGGATCTTGTTAAAGCTCTGGGGAGGTAAGTTGATCTAGGCTAGAAACCGTTGCTTGTTTTGGCGATAGAAAAGGGTTGTGTGAGATGGACGGATTTAGCGGTATTGAAAAAGATTTACTGTAAGTGTTTATGAGACATTATGCCATTCGAGGCTACGAGTCTACGACTTCGAGAACCTCGAGCTTCCGAGCATTTATGTCACATACATAACTGTTCAGCGTGAACAGTTATTAAACATATGCAGTCTGTTATTGGGATGAGATTCGAAGGAGTTCATTTCAGTGCCTTGAGCTGCAACGCATCGTTCACATATCGACGATGGACATTGAGCATGACATGGTACGCAATTGAAAAGTTTTCTCGGCAAGAAGGGTCTCGTGACAGAATTCTTCAGGCCTCGCAGTTCAAAACCCTTGCCTAAAGCTCGCCACGACCCGTTACTCATTCAGCTAGAATAACGATGAACATCAATTAAAATATAGACGGATATCGGAGCCCGGAAGGCCCCAAAAATCGTTCAAGATTTTTCCCGAAGACGATGAGAACGTAGAAGTAGAAATTTCACCCTTTTAGGTTTCGAGCATCGTTTTACATTTTCTCGTTCAAGGTTGTACTGGACCCAAAGACTTCGGGGCGCGTTTTTGAATTGACAAGGACCCAGCAAGACGAGTTGGACGGGCTAGATGAGGAATTTGCAGAAGACACACTGGATGAACCGATTGCTAGGATTGTAAACGCTGTAGACGAGGATGAAGAGGGCGACGGAAGCGAAGGCGTCGAGAAGAAAGATGCAGAGGAGATATTTGTGAGTAGTGAATATCATTTTGTTCATAGTGGTAAGTATAATAGTTCCTCTAGGAAATCGATCCAGACGATAGGGAAACACGGGTCGCTCTACCTGATAACATCGATGAACGAAGAATTATGGCCGACATCATATTCTCAAAGCTCGATGAAGACCTTGGTGCTATTCAGAAAGTACAGCGGAAAGGTGAGCGGATATAGCTTTTCATGCACGACGTTCCTTTTTATTCGAGCCCCATAGGTCGTTCAAGAGACCCAATGGTGGTTAAAATGTACACAAAGTACATATGCGTAGCTCATTCCTGATGTCGTGCGGCTAATCTAATTTCAGAATAGGCCTATATCTCAGCCAGTATAGTTCGGGATCTCTTCCCAAACCGTCCAAAGTTATCCCTACTTTTCCCGCAGGGGCTCGCATCCTCGCACTTACCGAGCCTGAAAACTGGCCGCCTCATGCATGCTGTGCTGCGACTCGGATATTCATCTCGACCATGAAGCCAGCTCAGACCCAATTTTTCCTCAGTGTAGTTCCTTGAGAAGCAGTACGCGAAGATATCTGAATCCGAGAGAATAAGAAACTGAATGTCCAATATTACGAGACTTTGAAAACCAGCGCATTCTTTCAGGGTATTCTCTTCCCCATGCTCAATGTACATGCTCTCGTTATGAGAAGTATCTATAGCTCATACCATTTCAGCAAGGGTGTATCTTGAGGGCAAGCTGCTATCATGGCATCCATCCTGGCCAAAGTTAAAATACCTGTTCTTCATGCTTCCGCTGTTTTGTTGCACATCACGGAGATGTATTACACAGGTGCTTAAATCATCATTGTTCGTTTTCTTCTCTCTTATCTACAACTATCACAGGTTCTAACTCCCTCTTCATTCAGGTTCTGATAGACAAAAAGTTCGAAGTCCCTTACAAAGTTGTTGACGTCCTCGGTTTTCATTTCATCCAACACTTACAAACCAAGTAGTCGTCACGAGTCGGAACATCTTCCAGTGCTGTGGCATCAGAGTCTACTCGCTTTCGTGCAACGGTGAATACCTATCTGCTCCTTGATGCTTTTGATTAATTTCATTCTCTTAGATACGCCTTACTTGGTGTCATACGAGCAACATCACACCCCCAAATCAGTGCCGAGATCCGATGTAAACTAGTCAATTCAGTCAATTCAGTTGTGAGGGGTGCAAGGAGAATGTGGGTGGAGACATCGAGATGGCGTGACGGCTTCCATACTCTTACAAAAGCCACAACTTGATCCACAGACTACAGTTTTCATCATGATCATGAAATGTCCCACAAAATTCCGAACTTGCCTATAATATACTATTTTGTATAATGTTACAGCCGGGACCGTTGGTCGGGGATAGATTGTGGGATACCAAGGGAGATATATTGCGCTAACGAGTATGAACTTGCGACCCTCAAAACACCCTCAACCTGTTAAGGATTGGATAGGATAGTTGAATTATGCTACTAGTAGCTAAGTCCAATTCTTGAACGACCAATATCTTCACACACCACGACCTAAACACCTGATTGCTTTTCTCGAATTCTTCTCATCTCTGTTTGAGCCCCTACATAGTTGGTTACTGTTTTGCCACTCGGAGTTCACTTAGTGAAGGAAACGGATCATGGTACAGGTGGTTCAATAACCTGAACCATAGGTGTAAATATTTCCATCCACATCTTCCGAGTATGTCAATTCTACTCGCAACTAACGTAACAAGGTTGGCCTCCGGTCTTTTCAATGAAACACACATCCAGATCCAGGTACTGTCTAGGATGGGATGTCTGCTGGAATTGATTGATTTACAATGATTTGAACATTTTTGAACATGAACACTATCAATCTTTTCGTCACATAGAGACTGGATAAGACTGAAGTGCGGCAATGAAACACCAAGATTGGCTGAAATTTGAATGTGTGTGTTCTGTTTTTGTTGAAGATAAGTTGAATTCAATCACAGGTCATGTTCAGCACACATGTGTGAGTCTGTGTGAGTTTGCGACCCGTTATATAATTTATCAACAGATGATGAGTAGGATGGGAACGAGGATTTAAGATGAATGCATAGGTAAACTGTTGTGGCAATTGATGTACTGTCTGTGTTGAAACAGTAGCAACTATGAAATTGGCAAACCATCAACTCGAGCTTTGGTAGACGACATATTACAAGGCTGAACTTATCAAGACCCATTTTTAATGTAAACTGGACTATCAAAGAAGTGTGGATGCTAAACCACGCTTCCTTCTACGCCCTCATCTTTTGACATTCACGCATGTGTGATCATCATCGAAGGAGGCATGCTGAGTTGTGTGAACCTAATATCATTGTGCTGACGAAATCTGGTGGGAGTTGATAAATTACTGATGTTACAGATGAAACTGTGAACTTCGAATTGCCGGTTTCACACATCACACCCGGGAGTTCATTGTTCCATTCTTACAGAAATCTTTTTGGTCGCAAAACAGTTGATCTCCCCTGTAGGAAAGATGGGCTGTAAGGGAGTTTCCCAGTTCACTCTCCAGATACAGAGATAAGATTTTAATATACCCATTAAGGTCCATAGCATGCATCTTACATAAAACTGAAAGTAATACTTGCACGTACCCCCCTGATTCCTCGTACTACAGCCATGTATACCAAGCATTTCATTCCACCGCCTTCTACTTTAGCTGTAGAATTGCAATTTGACTTCCATTTGAGTCATAACTTTGACTATCCCGTTGTCATACACCCTCTCAGTGATGGAACTCTCAAAACCTACACATATTCGGATATTGTGCCTGCTATACACCGCTGTGCCTCCTTCTTTCTGTCTTCGATCTCTGTGGATCGAGGAACTACGCCCATTGTGGCATTTTCGACAACATCAGGTGTGGTCAATTTTTTGAGGATTGTATAGGGTGCTAAGCAATCTCTTCCAGATGCTTTAACTTATTCTGTTGTTCTTCTGGTGAGAACACTGGTTTTACTTTTGAGAACCAATCTGACTTGTGAGTGTAGGGGGTTTTGAGGGCAGGCATGACAGCGTTCCCTATATCACCACGTTTTTCTCCAGATATCATAGCACATCTCATTAGCGTTGTCAAACCCAGTCACATCCTTGTCAATACAGAGAGACTGCCATTGATAGATCAAATCATGGCGCTCTCAAAATATAGGCCTGGAGTCCTTCAAATGCCAGAATACAGCACAATATTTTCTGAAGGGTCTTATTCTATTCCTGAAATACATAGTCGCCCTATGGACGCTACTGCCTTAATCATTCATTCATCTGGTATTTACCATGTTTGCAATATAGACACCCCAGTTAATGACAGATGCTATCAGGTTCAACTTCTCTATATCCCAAAACCATTGAATGGACATCAGCTTTTTACTTGAATAATGCCCAGACAGTTGGCAAGTTGTTCCATCGAAATTTCCCCGTTGTCAATGATTTTAAACCAGTGACACGTACATAATAGATTTTGCACCAATGCATCTTGTTGGACAATTGGTTGGTCTTCAATCTCTAGAGCCTTTTCACTCTTTAGGGTTATGTTTCCTGAACTGGTTGGCAAGTAGTAATTGAAAACAAATAGACATAAAATATCTGAAGTTGTTATTAAAGGCTCGCGCTGGTTTTGTCATGGCTCTACTTGATCCGGGAGATAGTGCCTCACTCATTCCTGCAAGTCCTGACACCATTTTCAGCAATCTTGAGCAGACTTTACCTTCTGTCATTTATGCCAGTCCTTATCTTTTGGAGGTAATCATAACATTTATGGTAGAATCACGATGTGACATCAATACATTAGGTATGGTCAGAAGACCCAAACAAGAGAGACTTTCTAAAATCTACAGTTGTGGTAAGTGTTGTTTGCCACCACAAATAAACCATCTTATGGGTTCACTCCAGATAACTGCTGGAAGAGTGTTGAACAAATCCTGTGCCAAGAAATTGTTAGAAAGCAATGTTCAGCTTACTTCAGGATATGGATCGTAAGTTTAAGCTTGAATTGATATTTACAATCTTATTTTACCCTTGGCCATAGTACAGAGAGCGGAAGTATTAGCATCATTAGCTGTGAGCATAATTATTGCCCTGCAAATGACATCTCATTGCATATTTCACAGCTTTAGGAGCACAAGATTGGGACTATTTTTGTCCTTGTTTGCCAGAGGTGAAATTTGTTCAGCACAATGATGGATTGTACTCAATGACCATAGTGGTGAGCTTCATTCATTTTGAACTTCATAATCGGATGAGATCTGGCATTAGTCTACTTCAAGCCGTAAGTTGCCTGTGTGTAATACAATGTACAATGGGATATCTGGATATGACCCGGGAGACTTGTTTCGGGAACATGCAATAAAGAAGGGCTATTTTGCAGTTGTGGGCCGGTCAGGGGATCAAATTATGCTGAGCACTGGTGAAATGGTTTGCTCCCTTTTATTATTCAGGCAAGATACATATTTATACTATGTGCAGGTAGATCCAACTGTGATAGGTGAAATTATTTGGACCTGACTGATCAACGTCGTTCATCATCATGTAGAAAGCATGCTATGTCAAATGCCTCAAGTAGACAGTGCCATGATGATTGGAAATGGTCGCCCATCACTTGGCATCATCATACAGGTTGCTTATAATGTTGATATTGAACAAAGGAAGATCATTTGGGACTACTTATGGTGATTCATGAATCTCATCAGATAGTTTCACTTGCCACTGACTTGCTCCAACTTCAGGCAGATGATTGAAGCAGCATATCAAGGAAATACAACCCACACAAAGCTCTCTAAAGAGGTGAGCAAATCACTCTTCATTCATAAAAAATTTCCATTCATCTGTAGCCTGATTAAGCAGATGATCATTTTTACAGACTGGCAGAAACCAATCCCTCAGGCAACCAAAGGAATGCCCATGCGTGTTTTGGCATTGGAGCTATTTGAAACTGAGATCCATAATTTATATAAATGATGCTTTAGGCCAAACTGATGGCCTAGAAACAGAGTTAATACAGTTGATACAAGGCTGACAATGGGATCATGGGCCACTGCACTTTGTGCATGGTATCTCAGCTGTGTTATTTTATATACATAAATAGTACATGTGGAAGTGGGCCATTGTTCAGATCATATATACTGGTAATTCTGTGCTTTGGCAATGAAGGGCCAACTGGTATCTCAGTCAGGACAAATGGGACAGTAGTGAAGTCATGAACAGCACTGCCATCATGTTGCAAGTCCCCAGGACAAGGCAATGGAAAAGGGTGTACAAGGAGGCAAGGCATGACACAAGTTTAGTGGTCAAAATATGAATACAACTTTGAAAGATATAAGATTATGAATTTAAGACATAAATCATTCAGGACCAAACTCCAGCACTGTGGTTTCTCCAAGGTCCCTTATTTGTTCAAGTTTCAAACCAGCATTTTGGCTTACAATAATAGAATCAGTTTTGCAAAAGAACTATGAAACACACCTACCTCAGATTTTTGACCTCTTCAAGAGTTCTTTCTTTTGAGTTGTACATAAACAACATGGTAAGGTCTTGATAGTGAAGACGCATACTGCCATTTCCAAAATCAGGCAGCATGGGCCATGGAGCCTGACAATACCGGGGTCAATTATTTATTGTCAATCAAAGTAAAGCTTTCAGCCTCTCACTTGATCCAATGAGTGATGGGGTGATTGGTTCTGGAATGAATGCATAGTATAATCATCTATGTACACATCAGCTTTGTCCTGACCATGTTTGGTTGCTTTACTCACGTATCAAAATCCTGCTCTGGGGACCCATGACATTTTTGATTGACTTTAGAATTGTTGCCACATCATTGTCAGGCCCTACACAAGTGTTGTTTGAGCACATTGAAAGAAATAGTCTCTGCTTACAGTTGTGAATAATATTGCGTAGCTGAAAATGCACTATGAGGAAACACGATAAAATAAAAGATGATTTCAGCCTACATAATATATGTCCACTAATTTTGGAAGGCTGTCTTTGAAAAAGTCACCTGGTTGGAAGTGAAGATGACTCTGCAATTCTTGTGCCAGACACCCGGCCTCCTATCAAAATGACACCAGACCACTCAATTTGACTTGTGTGTTATTATAGAAAATTTTACATACCTTCTTTGCGGCCTCCAAAGTCTCATGGAGATCAAAGAGAGTGACATGGATTTGGGGAAATTTTTGTAGAAGTGGCCATACAAAGCTTCCATTTCCACATCCAACATCACACACTGTGAAGATTTTCTCCCAAGGATAATCTACTCTCCTAAGTCAGCTTTACATTTCACCTATCTGAAGGAATCACCTTCAATGATGGACAATGTCCCCATGACACTATTCATACTTGGCATGCTACTACTCATAACCTAGGAAATTTAAGTGTAATGAGCTTCCTATGATTAATCAATGAGTGTTTTTCTCTTACTGCACGCCTATCACCCTTTTGCAGCAGATACTCAATAGGAGATATGGAAGTCTAGACAAAGAAACTCACATTGACTTTCATCCAATCATACACTGTCCCATGAAATCCTGTGTCTTTGACTGCATGTGTAAAGACAGTGTGAGCTGAATCATTGCATTGGCTGTATCCATTATCACTGAGGTATTTTTGAAAGTTCCCTGCTGATTCTTGACCCTCCTTGGTCAGTAGATCAATATAGCTTGTATGCGAGCTCTGTGAATGGAGCACCAGTGAAAGGCGTGTATTTGCATATACATCATGGGAAACTGAATAACTATTAGCAGATGATATCATTAAAAAATAGAAAATGTACCTTCCTGGAAACAGTGACGTGCTGCGAGGGTGCGCATAAGAATCCTCAATTTTGATAGTTCAATGCCGGATTCATAAGCAAGTGATTCAAGATTCATGCCACCAGTAGTCTTGTCAAGGAGGTCAGCAATTTTGTTTTGGGCAGCTACACGGAGGCAAGACCAGTAATAGTCTTGTGCACGCTGTAAGTAGTAAGAATCTCTTCTTCGTTGTAGATAACTATACATACATTGATGATTGTGTGCAATGGTGGAGCTAGTGTAGTGCATAGCTGATCACAAGCCCCTTCTAGGTTCCTGATGGCCTTTTTCAACCGAAGTGTTGTTTCGTGCTCATCAAGAAGATGGGTGTGTGTTGCATAAACACTTGGGACACCATCTCCATATTTCCCATATTCATTTAAGGCTTCCATAGCTGATTTTGAAATCAGTTCGAGGAGCACCTGAACTTCAATGTTACCAGTCATTTCGATTCGCAGAAAAGGGGGCAGGGAGAAGGAAAACTGATGGATTTAATGAGTCGTGGTGGCCGCATAAATAAGTCTACAAGCTTGGAGGCAGTGCAGATAAAACTTTAATGTGCCGCAATGTGAAAATGATTGTCCCTGTAATGCACCGAGCGCATGCTGTATACATTACGAGTCACACTAATATTGGAAGGAACTGTGCCTGACACTTCAAAATATAACTAAATATAAATGATGATATCTTCTGTCCATTTTTTCACCTTACATGTGTAATTGTTGAGAGTCCTCGGACAAGTGATTGAAAATATATTTGATAATCCATTAAATGGAAGATGAGTCCCAGTGGAGCGGAGCATCATGCAGCGTTGCATTTATCAAAATTGTATTCCGGCTAAAAGCTTGAGAGCAGATGGGACTAACCAGCAGTCTGCGAATTCTGCGAGCTGTACTTTGACTGCTGCCCAGAATATCCTTGCTGGTGCAGTTGCACAGGCTTAGCAGACTCGGATTACAGTTTGATCAGTGGAGAACACAGTGATGAGTGGGAGTGCCGAACGGGGAGGCAGTTGCATGTCATCGACATACAGTGTTAATTTGGTTACATCTCTGTTCTTGAAGTGACATGTTGATGACAATGATAATATATCAACTGTGCACATTTCTATTGCATTGTTTGCATCTGTCAAATTCATCCCTGGCTTGATGCAAGTAGTAGATTTTGTTACCATCTGTCATCTGTGGATTCCTTTTCAATACTGGTACAAATAACCAACCACTAAAAAAAGTTGTTATGAGTAAGTCTGGAGGCTCTTTCCCTTAGCACCGGTTACTCCTTACTGGCCACCAAAATGCCATCCATTGAAGTCTCATCGAGTACAGGGAAGATTAAATTTCACTACACTATCAGTACCCCTTCTTGCGCTGATACAGACAAAATTGATCCGAAAATCCCCGTGCTTTTATTCTTCCATGCACTTGCATTTCACACAGTTTTTCATTGTGAGTATTCATTTTCAAAATATATGGCCTTGACTTAACTTGTTCATGAATTTCTAGCTCAATTCTCAGATCCTCTTCTGAGAAAATTTAACTTGGTCACTTTTGATCTCAGATGGCATGGGAACACGGAAAGTGATGGAGTCCCTGCAAAATATGGTCAAGAAGAAGCAGCTGAGGACGTTATAGCACTCATAGTAAATATCTGTGAACTTCAAACCCTAAAACTCCTAAATTTACCCCTGTTAGACAGCTCTTCAACTCCCACCTTGCCATTTTGTGGCCCTTGACTTAGGCACCATGATTGCACTTCAAATAGCAGTTATGTTGCCTCACCAAGTTTTATCATTGTTCATTATGTCTCATGTCTGCCTGGAGGAAGTAGGCCGAATATTTCTCCTTGTAATCACCTGCTTAAATGGTTGCATAGCTACCCGAAGTGCAAGAGGGAAGAACAGAGCTATATGAACTGTATACCTCTGGTTTGCCTGGTGCTCACATTGATGTGGGTTTGGGCTATACACAATATACATTCAGCAACAACATGTCGAATTTAGCTCAAGCGTAATGTCGCCTATGAGCTTGATTTTATCATTAGCTGACTACGGACGTTATAGCTTATGTGACTCAACTTTGCCCATCGACTCTCGGAATTGGTCATCAGAACATTTACAAGAATACCGTTTGATATCATACGACATTTTCTCTAATCGCAAATCTCAGCCTAGAAGAGCACTCTCACGGATTTCATGTCCAGTCAAGCTTGTACATGGGGGAAACAGTGTGGTTTATGAACCAAGCTATACATCACAGTTCATGAACTATCTCCAGGAGGCAGGAGTGGATGTGACTATGGAGATAGTTGCTGATGCTCCTCACTATATATGCCTTGATTATGCAAATGAGTACGTACCAGTTTGATTCCAGGATCTACAATTTATTGATGAACGCAACAGTGTTAATATCATGATTTATGACTTAGTGACACATTGCATGACAAAGGAAAACATTCCGCCTACTCCAACGAATGTTATATCACCTTGGGATGCCATTTTGCGGGAGTATGGATGGCACCCGGAGAAACTCAATGAATTGGATGATGATGATTTGACTGTTTCATTTGTATGTGATTCCATATATTTCTCAGGAAATTACTCACTCACTACCAAAAGCCAACCCAGGTTAACAATGAATGATAATCATTATGGTTATGCTCCATCAAACAAATCAGCAAGTCAGCTTGATGTTATGAGGATTCCGATGTGTATCTAGCCCTGTAAACTTGATTGAATCATTATGTAGCCAGAGATATCTTTCCCAAATTCTAGCCCTACTTCATTTAGTTTGTATCAGGCTCTGAAATCATCTTCTGCCACATCACCCTTCTAGTAACATAAACACTTCAACTATAACATTAATCCAACACCATCTTTCAGTCAAAATTCAACCAAGCTGAGTGATTATAATAATGTATGCCCCCTACACCCAAGCCAAAATTTAGCTACAGAGGACAGCCCAAATGGCCTCCAAGCCACTTCAGTCCCAGATCATGTTAGCACCCATACCTGTAGCAGATCCAGTCACTATGGTAGGTCAAGACAGCTTTTTGAACAATGAACCATCATCTAGGATGCAACACCCTGGACATATGATTCTGGAATAGCTTGGAGTGTGATTACAATTCTTTTGCCCCTTGCAGTTTGAACACTCAGAAAGTCAATCAAGCTGATGATGATTGCTAGTATGATCAGGTATGTGTTCATTCGAATTTAGGTTTGGTATAAAGGATTTACGTGGTAGCATGCTAGGAGCAAGCTGGAGCTCGGAGGGAGCTACGGTAACTGCGACCGAGGACGGGAATGACCTAGTGATAGCTCGGATGGAGAGAAGTGACCCTTGAAGGGGTTTCTAGGAGATCCTGGGAGGTCCCTAGGGTGTTGATTGTTGGATCGAAGGTAACCGGGAGCTAGAGAACGTCGGAGTGTAGCATATTACAAGTTGTAGTAGCTAGAAGCGTCAACGTAAGATTGTTATAGATTGTAGTTGATGTGAAGTAAAAGTGTGTATTGGATCATGTAGACGATTGTAGAGACAAGAAGTAAGAGTAGAGAGATTGAAATAAGGAAATAGAGAGTAAGAGAAATCTGTATGGTTAGCAGGTACAAAGGGACAGGGACTGGACCTTTGCAAAAGGGTGTGTGTTCAAAATATACCAAGCTGGGGATGTTTATGCTGCGAGGGTACTTATATAGGTGGGATGAATAGGTAAGGAGACATTGTAATAAACGAGCATCTAATGGGGATGATGTGAAGCGCGGAGTCCATGAGGCTAAATTAATAGGGGATCGTCTGACAGCATATACGAGGTCCCAATGCTGTTGCTTCAGTTGGAGGTTAGTATTGGTCAGGAGGTTGGATAGTGTTCCGTGGTTCATGGGAGGTTTGTGGGAGGTTATTTAGGAGGAGCGGAGGAACTGACATGCCTGTGAAGCAGTTCTGGGAGGTCTAGGAGGTATTTAGGAAAGGGAGTTTTTAGGGACAGGGCATGACAGAATTCCACAAATAACTTATGAAATGAGTTTGTAATTCTGATATCCTTACACCTGTCCTTACTGTTTTGCCCTTTACATCTGTTGTATGGGTTTTTCAGAAGTATCACCTACACCAGCCATACCTAGGTGTCGAAGGGAGGAAAGTTGATCCATCAAGACTGCAGGTCAAGATTAGTTTAGCTGAAAGATGGAATAGCAAGCAGATATGGGTTCCTACACAAAACCTGTTTTTATTTTCATTGATATGGTATGAGATCATTGATTTGAATCAAATTTCCTCAAGGTCCCTCTCATATACTTAGTTCTTCGAAACCATTGTTCAAAGACCCTATCAAGTAGCCCATTCATTCCCAAGTGAGAGGGCTGAAGCGAATCAGAGTTTGGTGGGAGTAACAACACCCTTGTGCAAGATTGAAAGCACAAGCTCAGCCAAAGAATCGGGCTGATGCTGTACCACCTAAACCAATTATCCGGTCAAAAACAAGAAATCAGTCAAGATTTGGTCAGAAATCAAGTTACTGACCAAATGACCAGCATTCTCAACATATGATATTGATCGAGGAAATCTCCCAGCTTTTTTATCGGCCAGTAACTCCTGGAGCTCAGGTGTACTGCGACAAAACCCTGAATATATTGATCTGCAGAGTATAAATCGCCAACTTACGCAACATTATTTTCTGTTCCCCAGATCAAATAGACTGGCATCTTCCTGGTAGCAGTTGAATATGCTTCAAGAGCATCTACAACAAGCTCATCACTCCTGTATGTGGCCTTCAATGAATCATAAGTGGTAACAGAAGTCATTTGAGAATTATTCGAACAAATGATCATATGAGTAACAAATGCATACTGCTTCTTGCTCCTTCGTCAACGCCGTTGTAATCCCTTTGAACTGAAATGGTTGTTTGTATCTTGCAGCATGGTGTTCTCGAAGTCCGAATTTCTTTCAGGAAAAAATTTAATTGAAAAGAGATATCTTGTTAAACTGAGAACACTGGAAAGCGCATGAAACATACGATGTAAAGATCCAGCACTCGAGGTTCCCATCTACTATACAACGGGTCTGTTTGTAAATCCATCTTCGCAGTTTTGCGTGATGGCCATACATCGCGCCTCAGCCATGCCCAAGCATTAAGCATCTGTGAGACCATATCTGTCTCTGGGTTCCCTTTGAGGGAGATCCCAGGCTCAATGGCAATTACAGATGTGAATGTGTAGGTTGGGAGAAGGTCGTGCATCAAAAACCTATGTATGGTATGTAAGAACATAATCCATCCAAGTTATAACTTATGGGAAAACTGAGAATGTAGGATCATATAAAAGCTCACAATGCGGGGGCACCAACACTATGACAGATACCAACGAGCCTTCTCTTGGTGAAATCAACACCGACTACGTTTGCTCCTGCGGTCAAGAATGTATGTACAGCGCGTCCGTATTCACTGGGAGACCCTAGAAACATCAAACCAAATGAATTATTACTATTGAGAGCATGGGTGCATGGAAGAAACGTAGTACATACATCTATCTTCGTAGGTAGTCTTCAACACCTGCTCATTGACAACAGCAGATTCACCGTGGTTCGGGCTCTCTATAGAGAAAATATCCTCAATCCAGATACCAGAACGGTCAATGTCATGACTTGAATAAGTTGGCGTCGAGTCCGATGACCGTGACACCCTGCGCAGGCTATAATCAAAAAGGTGCTCGATAAAAACTTCCCAAGTTTCTTTATGCATCCCTGTTGCATGGAGTAAAATCAAGGTATAGCCTGACCCGGTATCGCGCTCCGTCTCTTGACCATATTGAACAGCAATGCCGGTTTGAGCCCGGTATCGGGTGGCGAGGACTTGAAGAGGGTATGCTGGGCGATTGTCAACGCGGTAGAGGGTTTTGAGGATGGTGGGGGTCATGGTGTATGAACCAAACGGGATTGCAGCGGCCACAAGATATATGTAGGTCCCGAGTATGTTGCACGGAATCTAGAAACGGTGATTTCGGGGATGGGGAGCGCTGGTAATGGTACTGCACTAAACCGAGGCTATACTTACTATACAAAGACATATCTTGACGTCAATACAGAAAGAAGTATGCAAGTCATAGAATATGCATGTAGGAAAGAGCAAGTACTAAGTACTAAGTAGGTAAGGTATCAGAGCAACTATTCTAAATAAAGATCGAGGAACAAGTAACGGACAAGTAAAGCAAATGAGTACTATGCACGGACATATAAGTGAGAAGAGCAAAATTGATGAGCACGATGAATGACTGAATTGAACGAAATCATGAAGCATATTACGAAGAGACAAAAGTATATTGGCGGACTAATGAGTGAGTAGAAAGTTAAGAGCACTATAAACGAGCAGACTATGTAGTGGAACTAATGTAAGATAGAAGATCAAGACGCTTTGAGCAAAGAAAAGGGAACAGGTATAATTGAAGGTGGAGGAGGGGAGTATCATGAGGCGAGAGAAGGTATACCTTGCAAGGACCCTCAAGTTGGGACGAGTAGCATTCAATCATCCCATCCAATCGTCAATTCACCTTCGTCTTTGATCTCAAACACCGGCGGTGGCTTGAGCGTTAAAGGGAGTGGAGGAGGGACGTGTGGCGGGGTGCGCAATAGTGCCGACTGACCGGAATCGGAGTTGCGATCTGAATGAGGTGAAGGAGGTGGTGCGAGGAAAGTGGCAGCGGGCGACGTTGATAGGTAGGTTGCGGGAAGCGTTCCGATAGGAGTGGCGGAACCTAATAGATGATGTGGCGGCGGCGGGGGGATGATACTGAGTGGACGAGGAGTTTGCTGATAATGTGGAATAATTAGCGTTAAGAATCGGAAGAAGAAAAGCGTAGAATCGAATAGAACAGAACAGAATCGAAGAACGAACGAATTTACCTCTGAAGACGAGAACCCAGTTCCATTCTGTACAGTGGTGCTATCCTCCTCCCTGGATCGTACGCGTACCAAATTAGCAGAGCTCCCTGACGCAGCAGAACCATATCCGGAACCAACAGGACTAGAAAAAGACCCTCCCCTGGTTCTGACTTTAGGTCGACCGCGTCTACTCATTCCCAGCCCCAACCCCGCACTAGGCGGTCCAAAAACGGTGTCAGACGAGGAGGGAGGAGGCTGGACCAGCCGGACACCTAATCCTTCGATTATTTCAGTACCTCCGGTGAATGTGATGTCGCCAGAGTTGGAGTTGGAATGGGAATGGTGAGAATCTGGGAATGACTCGTGTGATGTAGATTTCTGTATGGATGTCGTTGAAGGGGACATGACCAGCGTTGAACGGAATCTCGGAAGAAGTTGTGGTGTTTTATTGTTACTCATGTCACTGGCAGCAGCTGCCTCGGCTTCACCATTGCCTGTATCTGGACCTTTCTTCCCATCTCTCTTCCTCGATACATTTCGCTCCAAAGAAGTCCTTCCATCCACCGCCGACTGAATCTGTACCTGCACTTCACTAGACTGAGGCTCAAGCGGAGCAGGAATGGACATAGTATGGACCAACGACGGGTTATAACTAACACCCACAGCTCCATATCCATAGCCATGAGCAAGGTAACTTTGTCCGTAACGAACAACCGAACGTCGACGGGTCTCTGAATGATCTTCTCTAGACATAGACCGAGAAGAAGACGCTCTTCTGTTACTGCTTCCGCTGCGATTTGGTCCATAGCGCTGAGGCAAATGTCGGTATGGTCGATTGAGGACATTGAAAGGCGCGTACGCGGATGTGTTGATCATGTTTCTGCAGATATTAATCATTAACAAATACGCTTTCTATATCTAGTTTCACGCACCCTCCTTTGGCTCGAACAATGGTGCCTAATCTCGCATTCCTTTCTTCGATTTCCTGGCCTACCGCGTTTGGTACATTTGGCTCGGATTCTGCGGGTGGTGGAATTAAACGCGACTCTTCATCGGGGATGACCTATAAAAGATGATAAACCACGGAACACTTGAATAATCAAACAATCGAAATTTACTCGCTCATCAGGACCTTCTCTCTGTCTCCGTCTTGTCCTCCCGCGAACACAGCACGCGAATAACAGCTGAATCGCTGCCATAAATCAGTTGTACTCGTCCACTCTGCCGAATATTTTCAAATCTTGACGCAAAACTTCTTGAGATACAACTGCTACTTTTCCCCGGGAAGAATATTTGTTCAAGGTGACTGGCAAATCGGTATGCGTAGCTTAGAGGCCCGCCGTGACCTTCAGCTTTTCCAGGTATACAGATGATAGTGGCACGTAAACAACGAGGGTGTTTAGCGCCTATCTGAGAGAAAACTTCACACGTCATCGAGCGCTAAATAAAAATTCAGGCAACCGGATTTCATGGAAGGTGGTAAGTAGTCACAAGTTCAAAGTCGAGTATTAGAGTTTTGGAAAAAAAAAATTTCGAATGAATTTTCTCTTGATACCCATGACATTACGGCCGTCGTGAACCGCAGAAAGAGGACCCATCAAAATATATTGCTCGGACGCTCCGTCATTACCTGATCCACATCCGAAACCATTCCCACCGCCGTTCTCTCACCAGGCTACTGTGTGGAGACATGGTTCCCCTCACTTTCCGGTCATCGCCAGCGAGAATTGACCCCTTGCTACCAACAGAGGTGCCCACAAAACAGTGCCGGTCATGTCAGTCACCATTCCACCCAGAATCCCCTCAGCATATCTTCCTCCAATGTGCTGCAGACCACACAATCGTCGGACTACGGACCGCCTTTCTTGACGACATATCGCCCTCGTTCCCTCTTCCTCGTAATCGCCTATTCTCAAACTCAGAAGCTCTCTACTATCTCAAGCACTTCATCTTCAATATATCCTCCACCTCTCGTACTGCACGCTTCATCCACGAGGCTGCCGTACACTGGACATCTCTGCATCCTCCTCTCCCTCCTGCTGAACAGAACAATGACCACACCGCGAGCAGAAGCGTGGGTGGCCACACAACATAGCCTGGTACCCGAATCTTCCTTCAGCCCCTCTGCCCGCTGTCACTCTTCTTTATTGACATTTCGACTTGTTCATCGCTCGTATGACCACCTCCGTGTAACTCACTACAAGACTGTTTCTCGTAATTACGCTCTCTGTGGTACTCTCTCCTGTTTTCATGCTCTTTCGTACACTCATTTTCGTACCCGAACTCTATTTCATACACTCTTCGTACCCGAACTCTATTTCATACACTCTTTACTCTCTCGTACTCATATTCTTGCTTGACCTCTTCTCGTTTGCCACTCTCTCACTCGTGCGCGGTACGTCGGCAGTAGTCTACCTTCCCTCACTGCGGGTTGAGCTCGCTGTTGTTGTCCTACCGTAACCGGCTGTTCCGAGACGGTGCCGTGTATCAATCTATTTATCTATCTAGAGGAGTGGCAGGGCAAATGGATCTTGGAGAGCTTCCGATCAGAAAACTGATGTATATAACATTCCACGCACATGGCCCACGGGTGAATTTTATAGTTGGTATAAATATAAGCCCCACTTGACAGTCTTGCATCCCCATTACTAAGTGCAAACATCGAAAAACTGCTTAATATGTCTCGAGATGGTCAAACTACTGCTTCAACTTCTCCTTCTACTGTAGACATTACTCCTGTATCCAACTCAAACTCCAGGCCTGGCATTGGTCCAATAGTCCGATCCCCTTCCAACCCTCACACCACCGAACGAAATGATCAAAATGCACCCAGCTCTATCTCCGAGAACAGGAGAGTTCAGGATGGTGGTCCTCCACTGCCATCTCTGCTTGGTATCCCACAGGCTCATCCTCACACTCAGTATTCAGGTAGGAGATATTTAATATCTCTTCCAAAAAATATTTTGTTTATATCCTGACAGGAGGAAGGTCTTTCAATTATGAAGAGAAATATGCACCTGATCCTCCTGGTGAGGAGCTGAATGAAAATGCCCGAGTTTTCAAGGTTTTTCTGGACGAGACAGAAAGCTTTGATGATGATATGCTGCGAGGCTTTAGAGAGACAATTGATTCATTGCTGGTTTTTGTAAGTATTGCAGTAATTTTATGTTAAAGCAATATTATTCACTCTGGGTCCCTGAGATTAGGCAGCACTCTTTTCTGCGGTGGTGACATCCTTCATCATTGCAACTATAGCTTCCCTTCAACCAGATTATTCACAAATCTCTGCAGTTCTTCTGATGGAGCAGGTTCAACTCCTTAGGGCTGCCGGGAATTCTACTGCAATCAATGCTATTCCCCAATCTTCAATTGATCTGCAGAATGCTTCAGTAGATGCTAACACCCTTTGGATCAATGGTTTATTCCTCACAAGCCTATCACTGGCCCTGGTGACTGCACTTTTATCAGTCCTTGTAAAACAATGGCTCCAAGCCTACACCTCCATACTAGCAGGAAATGCAAAACAAAGAGCAATGATTCGCCAATTCAGATATCATGGTCTAGTAAAATGGAAAGTCCCAGAAATCATTGGAGTCCTTCCTATTATCCTACACATGTCTCTTGCCCTATTTCTAATAGGCTTGACATTGTACATCTCAGTCCTCCACAGCTCACTTTGCTGGATCTTGGTCACCATCACAAGTCTTGCATTCACTTTTTACTTTGGGAGTATCCTCATTCCTCAATTCAAGCTTGAGTGCCCATATAGGATACCATTGCTTTTTTCACCCATCAAACATGGTATCCATGCATTCAAAGCTTTGACATGGATACTTGGATGGGTTGTAGCAAAGACCCTAGGAAACATAGATGATTTCAAAAAAAGATATGGATATACACCATTATTATTATCACAAACTGCAAATCTGAGGGATCATGAACTGTGGCATTTGAGGAATGGAGCACAAGGTATTTTGGGAGACATTTTTGTGTGGCTTATTTCAGAGGAGTCAAATCAATCTATACAGCACATAGTTGCTCTACCCATCTATAGAGTATTGAAGCAAGATCCTGCATGGAGGTATCCCACTTTTATATACTATCAAAAGCTGGAGAAATATGCAACCCAAGTCACCAAAGCTCTATGGGGTGCATGGTCAAAATCAGAGGAATCTGATCATATTATCCACAGCATACAACAATGGCCAACATTAGCTTTTGACATGGCAAAACTGACAACAAATGACCACTCACTTGCTAACTGGGCAAATCCCATCATCAAGGGCACAAAAGCCTACTGGGATAATGTTGTCTCTCATAATGAAGTTGATACTGTTGTAAAATTCTTCAAATACCCTCAAGACATTGGTTTTCAAGAAGCATTAGGCATTGACAATGAGTGGAAAAATATATCACTGGTGTCTGCAATATGTCAAAATCATTATGAAATGACACAAATCTTGACGGAAAATGGTGCAAATATCCATGCCCCAGTATGGTATTTTGGGAGTGCACTCCAGGCAGCAGCATATAAAAGCAGCCTAGAGATTGTCAAGTTTCTTATGATGAAAGGTGCAAATGTGAATACACAGGGAGGTGAATATGGAAGCCCACTCCAGGCAGCAGCATATAGAGAACATCTCAGTATCCTCAGATATCTTTTGGAAAATGGTGCAGATGTCAATGCACAAGGAGGGAGATATGGAAATGCACTATATGCAGCTGTATATATGAGAAATTTGGGTATAACACAATGTCTCCTGGAGAATGGTGCTGACATTAATGCAGAAGGTGGGAAATTTGGAAATGCACTTGAGCTAGCAGCATTCCAGGGAAGTTTAGATATAGTCAAGTTCCTAGTGGAGAAAGGTGCAGATGTCAATGGCCAGGGAGGTGAATATGGGAATGCACTTCAGACAGCAGCATATGGGGGAAATCTTGAAATAGTTGGGTTTCTTGTGGAACAAGATGCAGATGTCAATGCATGGGGAGGGGAATATGGGAATGCCCTGCAAGCTGCAGCATATTGGGGAAGACTAGATATTATGAAATATTTAGTTGAGCATGGTGCTGATGTTAAAGCACAAGGAAAATTTAGGACTGCATTGAAAGCAGCAGAAGCTGGTAAAGAGACAGATGCTGCTGTGTATTTGAGAGCACACCCTGCTAATGCATCATAGATAAATAGCGTTAGGATCAATGCACAGTTTCGCTGTGTAGGAGAGTCAGGTAGTAGAGATATTGGAACAAATTAGTGAGAAGTGACAAGAAATGGTAGAAATACTATGATTTCCCTCCAGCAAGTAACGCAACGTAATAGTAGTGCCTTGATTTAGTGCAGATCTTCCTCTGAACATTGGCCATACTCAGGACTGCTAGTATCTGAAAATCAAGGTATGAATTTTTGTAAAGACTGTGTGCCAGTGCTTCAGACTGAAAAGGAAAATATCAAAAACAAATTATACGCACTCTACTGATCAGCAAAACATGTATATACCGAATAAGCTCGAAGCTGGATTTCCCGAGCTATTCGCATCTGGTACAGAGCGCTTAAGTAGCGTTGAGGTAGTAGCACATGTTTGCATTTGCCACGTGTCTTTGCGCCACTTCGTTATCGTTCTTCCATCACGAATAATTTAGCCGCAAAACTCTTTCGCGAGTATGGATCCAGTCACTCAACATCGCATCTCGCAATCCCCCGGAATTCCTCGCCCCAGTCCTAGCCGCTCTTACTGGCCAGTTCCACCTTCGAATATCTCTCAATGGGGTGCTCAAGATGTTCTCCCTGAGAAAGCAGACATTGTCATTATCGGGAGTGGGATCACTGGAGCGAGCATCGCTCGTACCTTGCTTCGAGAGCTCGGAGAGAACCCTTCTGATGTTCGAATTGTTATGCTTGAGGCTCGAGAAGTCTGTTCTGGGGCTACGGCTCGGTAAAAGTCCCTCGACCTCCTTTTTTTCAATGACAGTGTTAATATTATCTATCATCATGGCTCTACAGTAATGGTGGCCACATAACTCCAGCATGGTACGACTGCTTTCACAAATCTATCAAGAAAGGTTTCAGACAGGGTTGAGAACAGGTATCACCAGTACCCCGAACTGGTCAAGACTTATGGCAAAGAAATCGCACATGAGATAATCAAATTCCAAGTCTCGCATGTTCATAAACTACTATCAGTTGCGGAAGAGGATGGTCTCCTTGAGGATAGCCAATGTCGGCTTACAGACTCTTTTGACGCTTACGTAGATCGTACTAGATTCGAAATCGCTCGTGAAAACTATACAGAATATAGGAAGGAAGAAGATCTTTCCCATTGATAGGCCACATGGTTCGATTCTTGAACTTCAGCTATCTTGACTTGGGTTTTTTGATCTTCTGAGAGAGCGTCGTCAAAAGAACAATCAATCGGGTGAAAGAGCCCCCATCTGCATCCAGTCGGCATAGAGACTCTGCCCATGGTTCGTTCTCGCCGCCTGATTTCATGAGATCCTTGAGATCACTGAGATAAACGTTCATCGCCTGCAATTCTCTCGCAACGTCCTGCGCTTCCTTTGGTGCGTTTTTTACAGACCGGATATAGCAAATAGATTTATAGGTCAAATCAGCGAGACTGTAGATGGCGGATGCCACTCCCAAAGCTGTAGCCATGATGACTGGGGAGAGAAAAGAAAGAGGGATTAACAGCTCTTGCACACATGTTGATTCGCTGACGATGGATATAAGCAGGATAGCGTCGTTCAATGTTCAGGTCCCAAACGAAATGAATTGAACATGTCGACTAGTAAGCAGAACCCTAGCTTGTACAATCCCTCTCTCAAATATGTTTCCCATCGACCATCGACCCCACCATCATTTGCGTAATTCATCCCGCAAAAGGGAACCCCGCGGGGCTCTTGAATCCATCTGATCCCACTGCTCGGACTACGAGAAACAGATTTTTATCTGTTATCAGTAATTAGAAAAGAAACAACACCTAATAACACCCACCGCCAAGCTGCGCATTATCCTTGGACAGCAAAATCGTCGTCTTCGTTACGTTCCCGACCGGAATGACATGGGTCCACTGCGCAACATCTGACGCTCGCCAGACGATTTCGTACGACGCAGCATTTAGAACTGCATCCCAAGTGAGTGTGGAATTGTTCGTCAGCACAGATGTATCCATTGCTACGTTTTGGGGCGTGCCAGGAGCTTGAGCGAGTGACCATAAAACCGCCCCGTTCACTTTACCAACACTGGGCAAGCACAAAATTCGTGAGGTCATGAGGCCTGAGGATTAATTAAAATCTGGGAAAATCTTACCGCGCGTTAAACTCAAAATCACAAAACTCAACTAGATCACCAAACTGCACACCATCTACGACCCGGACATCCTGATGCTGGTGAGCAAAGTCCTCGTTTGGCTCAGTAAATCGGATCGCAGGGAAGCCTTGTTTGAGGAACGATTCGTGGTCCCCTCCTCGCAAAAATCTATCTGGACGCCACACAGTCTGAACTGCAATTGATTGATCAATAGGAGCACGCTAACGAGTGAAAAAAGGAAAATGACCAGTCATATTCGTAATCGAATTCGTCCCCACCTCCGCCGCGAACCTCCCCAACTGCCTTGCAGGACTATCATTCTCCGCTCCAATGCTCACCCTACTCTGTATTTGCGCCAGCGTCTCCACATCTGTCGGGACTCCCTGAACAAACATTCTGATACTGAACGGATCCACAATCGAATTCGTGTCCCCCGCAGGACCTGTGGATCCCTTAGAAGCACCCACGATGTCATTGTCCAACATCCCTTGGACATCAGCCCCGGCAGCCTTCAACTGCTCTGCCATGAAATTTGACCCAAAAAGCCCTTGCTCCTCTCCCGCGACGCAAGCGAACATGATCGTCGTCTTCGAATCATGCGTAGCCATAATCCTGGCTAGTTCCATTGAAATAGCAGTCCCACTTCCGTCGTCATCCGCTCCAGGAGCATCGTTTATTCCATCTGAATTGTTAGTATTCCTTGAATCATAATGACCTGAAACCACATAAATACGATTCGGCTCTTGGCTGCCCTTGAGTGTCGCCACGACGTTACTGATGACCGTATCACTTGTAAGTGACCCTGTCGCTGTTTGTAGGTAACTGGGGACATCGACGGTCATCCGTCCGTTACTTGCTGATGCGAATTCTTGCATCTGGGAAGCGATCCAGTCACGAGCGGCGCCAATCCCGCGAACAGGATCCGTTTGGTTGGAGAGGGTACTGCGGGTGCCAAAAGAGACAAGTTTCTCGATGATAGCTTCGATGCGAGCTGGGTCAATTTGATTCAGTATAGATGTAAGTTCGGGATTGGGCTGCTGGGGAACAAGGAGTTGACCTGGACCCGGAGGCCAAGTATCGGGAGTCAAAGGGTCCTGGGCCCCAGGAAGTTGGCTGAGTGCTGCGAAGGTGGTAAGAGTGAGGGTCTTGGATATCTATGCTTCACTCACCGATGGAGACATGAAGCAAAACGCACAAAGAAATGAAAAACCGGCCAGGAAACATATCGCAAAACACTCTGCTCATACCATGCTCCTGAACTTTCCTTAAATTCTATGCCCAGTATTCACATCAGGTGCAGCGGTCATGAGTCGCCCCGAGGATTGATAACAGCGTCTTCATGTGCATACAGTGTGCCTGTGGTACGAAGTGTTGCGTGTCCAAGAAAAGATATGGGATTGATATGGAGCGGTAAACCAATCTAATCCAGGCTTGGACCTTATCATAGACTGAGTTCAGCGACTTCTTTGAACAAGAATAAGTATCACTCACTAGACCATGCAGACGATGATACTATGTATACTATCTTTGTAACGGATCAAGGGAATTTTGATGCATAAATAATTTATTGCTGAATGCCGTAGAAGTTAGATATATAACGATAGGAAGAAGAAAAAACTCACGGAACATCCAAGAACCCTTATTGGTGGGAACACCGAACATCGAAAAGGTAGGCAACAAAAAAATCTTTTTAACTACATGACCACTTCGACAGCAAAACATATCGAATCTGATGTCTAGAAGAATAAAAACAACCGAAATACATTGTTGCAAGTCCAAGATGTGAATGTAATCGAGATCTCTATTCACAGACGTCTGTGTTGACTCTCTTCTAGTAACTTCACCAGCTGCGGCTGTATTCCAGTCCACGCTTGATCAACCAATCGTGAGCAATGTGTATCACAGGAATCGGTGAAATGATTGACGACACACCTTTGTCAGTGAGATCCTTTGCTTGACGAATAGATTTGTGTGTTGAAAGCAGTGTGCTCCCTTCCGCATCCAATCTATGGATTTCATCACCCCAGCCGAGAGCCTGGAGTTTATCATAAATGCTTCACAAAACGGTAAGAGATTAATGAAGGGATTTGTATGTGAGTTGGTTTAGTTCACTAACAGAGATTTCCGTTTGGATCGAATGATCTGAAGGTCTTCTGCACGTTTATCGTCATTAGCCTTTTGCCAATCAGAGCACGCAGCGGTGTGCTCAAAGGATATTAGAATAACCAGCCCTCTCACGAGTTGGCGGACTTGGAACACACCTCCATCATCTCTTCGTACAATTGCTTTTGCTGTGCCACCCATTCCTCCAGACCTATCTCGCCTTTCCTCACCTGCCGATATTTGTGCCTCAAGGTTCGAACGTTCGGAGGGAAAAACACCTTGTCTTCTCCGTTCCCTGTGACAACCAGACTTTTAGTCAACGAGATTCCACTCGAAACAGAGTAATACTCACAAGGACCTTTCCAGGGAGCTACCTTCACACAAGGGATGTACTCCGCAGCTGCCTTGAACACGATGAACGTTGATGCGTAGCTTCTTTTCCAAACGGAGTGCAAATTCGAGCGGGAATAGAATCTGTTGGGCATCAGTCGATAGCGGCCAACTATACAGAGGGACACCTACGTGGAATCAAAACATCTATTGCAGCAACGAACGCGGCACTGCCAAATGACGGTCTCGCAAGGTTTACGCATGCACATCTATATTCAAATTGTCATACTCAAAAATATACTCTAATAATAAGAATTGTGAAAGTCATACGTGGCAATAAGAAGCAAAAACCAAATTCGCATACTCAGGTTCCGAAAGATCAGACGGAAGAGGAGGGAGGTCAGGAACGTTTGAGCGTGCTACACGCCAGACAATGGCATTACTTCGGGACATAAGAAAGACACGCAAGTATTTGGATGTTCGAGAAAGTCGAAGGAGGTCAAGCGGTTCGAGATAGCTGTATATCTATAATTGGGGACTCGTTCTTCAGCACAAACGACGTGATTAATTATGAATAGACATACCTCCAATTCCAGATCCAAGGGAAGTTTGTGCATACCTTCCAGCTTCCCTCTATTACCTCGTTTGACGATTCTTGAGCTGCTTTGCGCTTGGGCGACATTTCCTGAGCTTGGTCCTTCGCCGTTCGTGTTGAGATAGTTTGAGATATATTTGATTTTGAAAATTTCCACCTCGGACTCGTCGCTGCTCAAAACAAAGGCTTCAGTCTCTACGATGCGTATTTTTGAGGATGTTCTGGAGTTTCTGGAAGAGTTGCGGGTGTTGTACATGGTGAGTAGTACAAATGAAAGATAAGTAATTACGTCAGCGCAAACGCGTCAATTGACTTCGGCGCTTATGCATATCACCTTGCTTGGCTAGGTTTCTCGTGATAATTGACGCAGGTTTCGTACCAAATCGCAAATCGCAAATATGCCACAGCACAGTTTCCTTCTCGGCCCGGCTTGTCCCGCCCCGATTGCTTCGACTTCATCTTTGGCTACTCAATCCAACGACTTCATTGCAATGTTATCTGAAAAAATGTAGTGCCAGTACAAAAATTTGCTCTACCATATTTTCTCCACAAGTTTTGTACTCCAAGTCTAGAGTTCGATACCATGCAGCACATATCATAACAAATTTTCCAACAATATCCTGATACACTACTATTGTGAAACAAAGGCAAATCAGGGAATCCAGGCAAGGTCAGTGCCTCGGCACGAGGCCCTTTCCCAGTGCAGACTTGAGTAGGAAAATTCTCCTTTGTATAAACTTCAAGCTCAATACTAGATGCTGCCGAATATCCCGGACGTTACACCCAGCTTCACTGATTGTGTCAGTGCGCATCAGGAGCTCCAGAGGTGTAGCCTCATTACTAAGAGAGGCTATACAAGGGAGCAGTGCTACGAATATTGTAGACTGTTATTGTCAAGCAGACATTGGATAGGAGACATTACAACTTTCCTGAGAGTGTGAGCCCCCGCATGACCGTGGAAAAGGAAGCTCAGTTTTCGAAAGCAAATAAGGAAGCGATTGAATGTGCATACATTCGCCTCTTGACTCT
>MU795291.1:0-32296 GCA_027886305.1 Lentinula aff. lateritia | reverse complement strand
ATTGAACACTCAAAATCATATTATTGTACATAATATAATAATTATATGAACGCATATGAACGCACGAAACGCGAATGTGAACGCAGAACGCACCGACGGAACGCAAAATTCTACCTACCGTGCCTAATATGTACATAGTTCAGGAGACAATACTCTGCGCTCCAAGACACAAATAGCACATCCTCGCTACTGCATTTCGAGTTGTTGTCTCTTGATGGTTTGGAGTACCGCAACAGCCAAGTTGCTCAAACCTTAGACACGTACATCCTCTTCCTCATACGCTCTCACACGCTTGGCAATACTAAATCAGTCGCTATCAGGCGCTCAATCTCATTTTTTATGTAGTGCCGAAACAACTCCGACTTTTTCTTCAAATTCTTCAAACTTCAAACCAGAATCAGAAGTTTCTATTTCTCTACCGGTACCCGGGCCTCTTGCTTTGCAAGCCCTTCTTTGTTGACAATGACTCGAACTGTCAAGGCCGATTAAATATAAATTTCCAACCGTCCCAACGTCACTCGAAATCAAACCTCGATGACTGTCTCGTGTTCTGACTCTGATACCGGCTCACTGAATGAAACTACACCTTTGCTGAACGATGCGCAACATGACCCAGAAGACCAAGATCACCCCGTTAAAAAGGCTACGCCGTTGCCAATAGCTCAATTGCTTATCGTCTGCGCTATTCGCCTTATGGATCCGATCGCCTTCACTCAGATTTTTCCATACATTAACGAGTTTATAGCTTTTTTGAAGCTAACCGACGATCCTTCACAGACAGGGTTCTACAGCGGTCTCGTGGAATCTACGTTTGCAGTCACTCAATTTCTGGCGATATATCAGTGGTCCAAGTTGTCCAGTGTGTTAATGAGCTTAATAGCTTCTACATACTCTGCTCGATTCTCATGACTCTTCAGATAAAATTGGGCGGCGACCAGTTATCATGGTGGGGACCTTCGGTGTAGCGTTATCGACGATGTACTTTGGCCTTTCGAGTTCGTTGACAGACTTATTGCTTTCTCGTGCCATCGGTGTGTGTATTATTTATCCTACATTACGTCTCCAATATGTACAATGCGTTACAAACATATTATCAGGTGGAATTTTTGGTGGAACGGTCTCTGTAGTCCAGTCTGTTGTTGGAGAAATAACCGACGGTGAGTCATAAACTTACAGGCCTGAACTTCGGAACTTGCTCATGTACTTATTTCTTCGGTAACTATAAGCTTCGAACCAGGCAGCGGCTTTCCCAATTTATGGTCTGGTCTGGCCCATCGGAGGAATTACCGGGTACGTCCTTCCTCTTATCCCCAACTTGTCGCCTCGTCTGATCTTGTTAATCATCAGTCCCTTCATTGGCGGTGTCCTATCCAACCCGGCAAAAAAATACGGTTCCGTTTTCCAAAATTCCGTTTTTAGTAGACATCCATATTTTCTTCCTTGTCTGGTCGCTGGGATCATTGCGCTATCAGGCGTTTTGATTGGATACCTTTACTTGGAGGAGGTGAGTACCCTCTCGGTACTCGACATCATCGCGCTCAAAAGATTATATTCTTCCATCACATAGACTCTACGAAAGAAAACCGAGAACGGTAGCCAAGATTATATCGATGATCGCGAACCCACCTTGCAGGAACTCCTTTCCATTCCAATCATCCGTGCATTGAGCATAAGCGCGTTCGCTCTAAACTTCAACGGGACTGCGTTTGACGTCCTTTTTGTTCTATTTTGCTACACGCCCATTGAGAACGGCGGTCTAGCGTTTTCAGTCAGTCACATGCTCTTGCTCTAGTATTTGTTTCTCATGTAATTCTCTCTTGACTTAGCCTTCCACAATTGGCTTCACTCTGTCTTCCTCTGGCCTCATCTCTTCTGCTATGCAAATCTTCATTATGCCCGTCATTTTGAAGCGCATCGAGGCTTCCAGAATATATAACATTTGTATCGCGGCATGGCCAATTGTTTTTGCTATTATACCAATTCTGAACGTCATTGCCCGACATGGACTCGTCGAGGAAACCGGCAATTTGGATGTTTGGTCGAACGTAATGCTATGGACCGGAATTCTTTTCGTCCTTGCGATATCCAAAGTTGGCGGTATGGCATATAGGTACGAAGCCAATCTTAGTGGGTCCGTAGAAAGGATAATAACGTCTTGACACGTCTTGTGGATCTTGTGGATACAGTGTAAGCTTGATCTTGACAAAGAGTAACGTTTCCACTCCAGCTGTTCTTGCGGTTTCGAATGGTGTCATGTCTTGTTCAATGTCTTTAGCCCGAATTATCAGTCCTGCTCTAGCCAGGTATGTCAATTGGAGCTCTTTTGTTATAGCATTTCATTGATCTGTTTTCGATTGCGCAGCTCTGTGTTCGCGCTGTCAGTGGAGTATCACCTACTAGGCGGGTATTTCTGGGCATTAATGATGGTCTGTTTCTGTTTGCTCGCTTGCTGTTTGGGACGCAACATCTCTCGCTTGAGCAAGAGCTCATTAACTCACCATAAACCTCAAATTTGCAAGTAAAATGGATGGACTGCGGTCATCTGAGGGCTTTACGATTAATGAAATTTTCAAAGGATCTTCTCGTGAACGATGACCTTTTTAAAAGTAACTATCGATGAGCTTTATGACACATTTATACAGAAAAGTACATACACGACGTCTTACATACAGACTTGGGAATGTCATTACTCGAATTCAACACAAGAAGACGGATATCTTAAACAGTAAAAGGAAGGAATGTATTAGGCCTTAAACGCCTCCCGACTCTGAACTTGCCAACCGATCCAACCTGCTCGCCCTCCAATAATTCCTGTACCCACTATTTCAAGTTCCTCCCTTTCAATACCCTCCAAGACCGCCCCAACAATCAAAGCAGCAGCCATAGGAGCCCAAATTTTTCCAATGCAGATGAGCGGCCCATACCCGAATGCAAACAGAGTTGGAGCCTCCGAGGAGCTGGTGTATCTCGCCCATCGTCTTGGGTTGAATTCAAGTACGTCTGCACCCCAGATACCAACGGACAGATGGACACCTTCGACATCAGCAATTTCAGATCGGATTAGGGGGGTTAATCTGAGGTGGTGTGTGACGGATCTTGGTAAGAGGGACCTAACGAATTGGAGGAAAGGAGGTTGTTCGACGACGAAGCTCCGAGATATATGTCGCGATGGGGGATGCAGACGCAGTGTTTCGCTAACGATCCAATCCGCACACAGCTTCGAATCTAAACTAGGGGTTTTAAACCTTTCAGACGTTGGATCCTCTAAAAGTTCCTCAAACATTCGGCGAAACTCGACATTTTCGTGTACATGCGCCAGGCATGTAGCGACCACACGCCACAATGTCTCCCATGTCGGGATGACGAAATTGATTGGGTTTGGGTACTTTTCAGTATCTGGTAGGAGTCGACGGAGGTGGTAGTTAAGCGTGGTTAGGTCATCGATATCCGGAGACGTGCATGGATCACTCATGAGTGGTACTGCGGAAGATATCTTCCTCGATTTTGATATTCCCCACAGTTTCGTAATAAGCATAGCAGAAACGCGCAGATCTTCCGCGTCTATGCTCTCCATACCACGGTCAGGATCCAGTAGCGCAACGACAATGATTCTGAGCGTCAGAATCTGTATAAAATCCGTAAAGGCGGCGGAAAAGCCTTCTTCTGTCGGCACATAGCTGTTGAGTTCGCATGTAAATGCTTGCCGAGCTATGTGTAAAAATTCTACCCATTGCCCATGACGACGCTGCGCTCGAATCAGATCTTTCATCTGAGCTACGAACGTGTTGTGGATGTCGGTTTCGGCTTTCACGAATGTATTGGTGAGGTTGAATGTGTACCTTAACCTTTGATTTGCGAGGGACCGAGCTTTCAAGAGCTCGGAAACAGATGCAGATGGCGACTCGGAATGGCCAAGGAGGTTGATGATCTCTTCTGGGGTGGTATGGTTTCGATACAGCATATGTTTACGGACGTCAAGAAAAAAATAGATGGTGAGTAAGATGGCGTTTCCTAGTGTCAAGAGCAAGAGAATACCGTACATGTTGGCACGCATGAAGGACTCCAATGTGCTATCTGGATGCAACCTTTTATGCGTCCAAGATAAGAAATGAGCGAGGTCAGACGCGTAAGTATGTCAGGCATTCGATTAAGATTGGAAGTGTGGCACAAACCTTGTACAAGTTTAAATGTGTATGTATGTGCATACATGAGGAGGATCACTGCGAGAAGCATCGAGCGTCTATATATACAGTGTTGAAGCTCTAGTGGCGAATTGAGTCTGGTTGCTGTAGAAATCACTACCGCGAGGACAAAATCCTGTTTGTTCTGGATCTACCAGATTCCAGTCTTTGATATCTCACTGCCATGAGGTCCTCTAGGCTACTGCGAAGCTGCTAACAACGACAAGCTGTTACTGCGATTTTTCCTCAAACTTAGCCTGACGTCATACCTTTTTAGTTTTGCTACTACGCAATCTTGTACCCAGAGGCTGCGGAAGCGGCGAAGCGCAGAATAAGCGCTCAAACGCGTAAATGATCAAATCGATCACGAGTAATCTTCGTGATCGTGCAAATCAAGCTAAATCAAGTTTCTATTGGCGACGACGGTCCATCCTGAATCCTACGCACATTTGCTCAAAGTTGCTCAGCTTTTGTGATTCTGCAAAGATCCAGATATAATCCTGATTCACTCCCAAAATCTCTTAAGTCTTTTTAGCCATCCAAATATTTTCATGGGCCTCACCCTGCCTTCACCCTTCCTCTAGCCTCGAATCATCCATGTGCTTCAAACCTCCAATTCATCCAGCTCGCATATAAAAACGCACCGTCAGGCCCAAATCAAACCCAAAACTGCTGGCCAGTTCCCCGTCCCTTTATCTCTTCCAAAAGGCACTTGTCTCCTGGCGATCTACCATTCGTTGTCGCTCTCATTCATTCCCAATTTTGAACTCTCCCCAGTCGTAAAGAATGCATTTCTACCGTCCTGCGTATATTCTTCTCAGTCTTGTTGCCGTTGTGTATTCTGCTCCTTTCGATGTGAGTCTTCACACTTTCTAGTTGATGGCAGGTATCTGATGATTTCTCTTAACCAGGCCACTAGCGATGGATCTCAATCAATCTCTCGCACAAAATTGTCCAGCCGGGGGTTGCCGCAGAGCGGCTATGTTGACTATAGTTCCTCCAATGCCACCACCGAAACCAACCATGTCGGCGGAGCGCAAACTACGGTTTACGAAGTTCGTTTTACATCGCCGGAAGCACAACCCCGGAGACATGGTGGAGCTCGTCAACATCGAGCATCGCGACAGCCTCGTCCAAGTCAACAGCAGGTGGTCCAACAACGATTAGCCAGTCACCTTGGCGTTACGCTGGAGCAAATCTCATTGGGTGATACTCTTCCATTTGAAGATCCTACAGGAAGTTACATATTTTGGTATCGTGAAAGAGGAAGTGATGGCCTGTGGGTTAACGATTCGCTCTCTAACGATCCAGATAGAGGAGAATAAAGCGCAGATATAGGGTGTTGTTTATTGTTTCTCTTAACTACAGTTTCTATAGATGACTCTTCGTAAGTAAGGACTTTTGGACAGTACGTTTATCTAACTGCACCATAGCAGAACGGACCCCTCCCTGAATGGTTCCGCTTACTGAATACCAGCTCTGGGATTGGCTATTGTTGGGCCAAGGCATTGCACTCGGAGTTTCACAGATAGAACTTTTCGTTAGCCACAATCTAGCGATGCTATCTGTATCTATCTATCAACATGTAGAGCCCAATTTCTTACTCGTCCGCTACTCTTCTTACAACTCTCTACAACTCCCTACACTTTTTATCGTTCTCTATATCCCGTCGGGATCCGTTGGGCTCTGGTTCACCGTCATCGCATCTCATCGGATATTATCACATTAAGCGACCTGTAAGCGATCAAAGTGTTGCGAAATCCATATAAGCAAGGGTGGAATGTTAGTTTTTTTTTTTTTTTTTGAATTCTTCATTAACCGCAAGTAAGTAAGGCTAAGTACTAAGGCGCGGGGAGCTGCGGCGACTAGCTAGTGGGGGTAAGCCTGGCTTATCGCCCAGTTCCATTCTCCGGTTCTGTATGATGTGTGGATCGTCTGTAGGGGATGGTATAGTTGAGGGTCGTGTGATTTAGGTAGTGCGTATTGTATCAAAAGTTTGTTTAACATGTTCGGTAATGCATATGCATACCTTGAAGAGAAATGTAGACGACATGAAGGAAATAACGGGCCTCACACACTCTGCCCATGACTAGGAGAAAGACCACTAGGGAAAACCAAGCCCCCATTTCAGGCGTAACCGCGCTGTGGCCTTTATGGCTCTTGCTGGGCTTGGGCAGCCACCAAGTTACTTCTCCTGCAACTTGGGGCCAAAACCCACGCTCTCGAGTTGCGAGCTCGATGCACCGGTGGTCCTGGGTTTTGTGTGCTGGCAGGTGAAATGTAAATACATGTGTATGTGGGGGAGTTGGGAGTTGGGGGTTATGTTGCCTCTGGCCCTGGATCATCGGAATCCACTGTTTCTTCCCGCCAGTCCGCCTCGGGAGTTATACCTTCACCAGCTAGGTTGCGGTATGTGATTTCAAGCTCGTCCCATATGCCTAGTGGTGTATAGTTTGGTTCTGTTGGTGCTGGCCGGTGAGTGCCTGACTTTGTGAAGGCTCCGCTCTCATTGATGAATTCAGTGAGTGCTTCGATGCCTTCCTTGGTACCAAGTATATCTGTTAGGCAGATGTCGTCGGATATTCTCTTGAGGATGTAACGGTAGTCCTCATATTTGGGGCATGCTCTCAAGATGTGTTCTCGAGTCTGTAGCTCTACGCCACATGGGCAGTCAACGTTCTCACCAGGTACAAATTGCAGATAGTACTCGCCTATGAATGCGTGGCCTGTACGACATTGCGTAAGGCGACCGAAGAGTTCTCGTTTAGTTTCCTTCAGGCGTTCTGAGGGTTTGAGTGAGGGCGCAATCCGATTTGCCACTGCGAAACGGCCGTGGGTTGATCGAGATTCCCATATCTTTCTCCATTCCCTCTCTGCTCTTACTTGGTTAATTCGTTTTGCATTGGATAGTGACCGCCCCCAGATGGCTTCGTTCACCAGCTCTGTTCCCGCTTTTGCTAGAAAATCAGCTCATTCATTGCCACGAATACCTGTATGGCTTGGTACCCAGGCCACCTCTACTGTATGTGTGATGTCCATGTCCAAGAACTCCACGATTTTCCGGTAGAAATTCGAGCAGTATCCTTGTCCTGGTTTTGGCGATGTGTCGAATATTGTGTCGATGCTTGAGGCACTATCTGTGAAGAATTGCCAGTGAGTTATCAGATTGTTTTGTGAGGAGAGGTTCGCTGCCATGCCCGCTGCATAGCTTAGTGCTACAATTTCTCCGTCGTAAGCCTCAGCATGTACTCCTAGTCCAATGCTTCGACTAAAGATCTCTTCATTGTTTAGATATGCTACAAGGCCTGCCCCCGCTTTCCGAACTCTGTGAATTGGCTTCAGTGAGCCATCCGTGTATATACATAGATTATGCGATTGAGATTGGAGGGTACTCAGCTTTGAGTTGTGGTCCTCTACTAATTTACCCATGCACTTTTTCTTGTCTTCATCTTTGCATTTGGGTGGTGGTGGTATGAAGCGGAGTCGAGGCCCAAAGTCTGATCCTACTCGACGCCATGGTGGTGTTGAGAAGGGCAAGATGCGCTCATTGGATGGGCTGGTAAGACGGGCGATGTTCTGTAATTGGGTCGTGCGACTTTCATCTTTTTTGCCCTTTCGGTTCAGCTTGTAGTGGATTGCTGGTGGGCGGGATGGAGGGAGTCCTGCTCTCCATTTGTCATCAAGTCGTTGTATGATGGGGTTAGAGGTACTTAGCTTGTTAAACCTCAGGGCACAGTTGCGGTTCAGCCGATTTAGCTCTACTTGAATAGGCGGTATGGATGCTTCGATTTCCATTGCTGCAATTGGTGTAGTCCGGAAGACTGCACATATTAGTCGTAATCCACGGTGTTGGATTTTCTCCAGCAGTCTCTCATGGCTCTTCTTCCCAGTCCACCATGCGGCGCTTGCATAGGTCATAACTGGCACTACACAGCTCTTGTACATCATACGCATGTGGTTCGGGGACAGGCCCTTGACTGTGTTTGCCAACATAACAAGTGATCCTAATGCTTTACCTGCACTCCCTGCCAAGGTTTTGACATGATGGTTGAAGAGTAGTTTCCGATCGAAATATACCCCGAGCCACCGTACCACTGCTTGTGGTGCTACCACTCTTGTTTGTCCATCGTCATCATGAAAGGTTATCGACGGAGATATATTGTTGTCGCATTTCCGACGTGTATAGTGCATTAGTTCGCGCTTGTCAAAGTCGAATGACAATCCCACCTTTTTTCCCCAGGGCACAATTACTTCGATCCATATAGCCCTGAGTATTGCCGTGTTCAACTCCAGTGAGTATGAGCACACATGTAACTTTCCATCATCCACGAACATAAAGAGGTTGGGAGGTGGCGTCTTTTCATTATCGGAGCCGGGTGCTTTTTGCATTTCCTGTGATTTGCATTCGAGGGTCTCTAGGAGTTCCGCTGCATAGAACGCTGATAGTATCGGTGACAGCGGGGATCCCTGAGGTGTGCCATTAGTTACATCTTCAAGAGTAGAGATAATACCATCTACACAGACTGCTGCTTTGCGGTCTGTGAGGAAGTTCTTGATAAATTTCACTATCTGTAACGGTATCCCCTTTCTGCGTAGTTCCGAGAGGAGGCGGTCATGATTTACAAAGTCAAAGAAACCTTTAATATCGAATGTTAGCGCAGATGTTACCATGTCTCTGTTCCAAGCTGCTTGGACGTCATTGACAAAGGAAAGGATGGCGTCGGTGGTGGATAAGCCTGTGCGCCCCCCGAACTGCTGCGCTGGGATGAGATCATGCACTGATGCCATGTATTGAAGCCTACGAGCTACGATTTTCTCAAGGATCTTCCCTAGACACTCAAGCAGTGTAATTAGTCGATACGCACGGGGTTTGGAATAATCTGGCTTCCGAGGTTTCCGTAGTGCTACTGCAATGGCTTTGCGCCATGTCACTGGGTGATACCCAATATGGAGACATTGCCTGTAAAGGGCTGTCATGATGTCGCGTTGAGATTGAAAGGCCCACTTCACCTGGCGGTAGGATTGTTGTGAAAATCCGGGGGCCGATGTATTGCTTGTATCTGCAATGGCTTCTGCGACTTCAGTGTCTGTGATATCCTGGAAGGGAATATCACCTGGTAGCGTAACGGTAAGATCAACTGGGAACTCATCAGGTAGTTCCGGTGGGGGTTGGTACAGCTCATCTCGGAGTGCTTTGCACTTTTCCGCATGGGTGGTGGCTGGCAGCTGGCCTGGACGATCTATTGCAGGCATTGGGTACTGGCGTCCCCCCTTTGACCATTTTCGGAAGCTGTACATATCCTCTGGGTGAGCTTCTTCCACCATTTTGACTGCCCATTCTTGCTTCTTCCACTTGGTTAGTCGGTGGAAATGATTCTGTTCATGTTTAGCACACTTCTCTAGCCATTCACTTGCAAACCCATTTTCCATTCGGTGGCTTCGCTTTGCACGCTCTGCCTGCTGGACCCGGTTCAGCGCCGCGGCGCACGATCCATCCCACCATGGTTTGGACCTCGCACATGGGTTTCGGATCGGCGCAACTTTGGCGGTTGCTTCTTTCATCGAGTCTGTGAGGGCATCTGCTGCTGCATCAAGGTCATGGTGTGTAAGATTATAGCCATCCTCTATTAAGAGTTTGAACTTATCTTTCCGCTGTTCAATTTCCTTGTTGAATGCTTCGATCCAGTCTTTTGGTTTGACTTCTTTCATGTTGTATCGGATTCCCATGGGGTTCTCGATCTCGTCCATCTGAGAGTTAAGGACCCACCGTATTCCTATGTGATCAGAGCCCGCTGCCATGTCCTCATCGATTGCCCAATCGCGTGTTGCACCCGAATCGGCCGCGTGTATATTTGCCCATGTAAGATCAATGACTGATGGATGCTTTTCTGTATCATGCGGGAAGTGAGTAGGGGTTCCTTTCTTATTAAGGAGAAGGAAATTCTGCTCATCAAGCCATGCGACCACTTCTTCGGTAATAGAGGAGGTTCTTGGGACTCCTCTAGACCAACGGATGTGGTGAATGTTGGCGTCGCCCGTGCAGATGGTGGGATGGTCCAGCTGGAGGTTGAGGGTGCGGAGGCGCCACAGTATCTGCTGACGGCCCATTGAAGGGTCATTGTAGTAATGAATGTATGTTGTAGTTCTGCCTCCCCGTGGTGTAATGTCCAGCACCATGATGTCCCGGTCGCAGATTATGTCAGTCCGAAGAGTGACTTCTGCATGTAGACCGTTCTTCACATATGCGTACACTCGCGGGTGTATGGAGTCTGGTGCGGCAGGTATCGGAGAGATAGGAGTCCATGCCGAAGCATGGTTGACAGCACCCAAAATGACGCTTTCCCCCTCCTTTCCGATGAATGACCAGTTCGGTTCTTCAACAAAAATTATATCAAATTCGTCAATGCGAGCGTTGAGCATCGCGACTATGGGGCCTTTCTTTTTGTTCGCGTTTAGTTGCGCGAACCGAATTCCCTGTGAACAAGTTGCTGGTCTCGAATCAATCATGGAGACCACCCATGTTCGAGTCCGCATCTATGTCCGTATCCACTGGTTCGATTGCAGCAAAGCTGTTCGAAACAGGGAGTGCTGCAGGTTGGGATGGAGCCTTCATCAGGCTCTTAGTGGGTTTCTTCTTCTTCCGTGAGGATGAGGAAGAGGTCACCATCCCTGCTCCAGGAGCGCGGTTGTTATCCCGTACAGACCCCATCTGTCGGGTGCGCTCCGGGCATTGCCTGTTGTCAGCTCGGTGTTCAGAGGGAAGGCTCTTCTCCTCGCAGTTCACGCATTTCAAGTTATGCGGACACATTGGGATTGAGCCTTCCATGAGCGAGTCGAGTGTGAAGTCCACTCCTTTGACAGAAGCATCATCCCTGCACACTGTACACTTCAGGGTGTGCTCTGTTTCCGTATGTGAGTCACCACATAGGCCACATCGCCGCTGGTAGGTGCAGCGTTCACTCATGTGCCCAAAACGGTGACACTTGTGGCACTGTGGGCGTGTGGGCGATCGGTCTTGGTACTTTCGTACCTTGCACCGTTTGCCATACATGACAATATACCCTAGTGAGATTATGTCGTTAGCGGTCTCTTTGTTGTAGGTCGCAAATACGATGGAAGACTCAGCTTTGCCCACCAGGTCCGCTGGTGGGACCAAGAATCGCGGGGGAAGTGCAAATGTCGTATCCGATAGTAATGGGTTGTATGCTTTGGCCTCCATCGCTAGCTCATCAGATTTGTGGGGTCGTGTCCCGAGTCCGCCTCGGTTAGTCCATGTTGATCCTGTCGGAACTCCGTCGACAATGATTTTGTTCCAGGCGATATCCAGTCTGGTGTCCTGTGGGATTTGATCAGTTTTCGTGTAGAAAGGGTAGAGGAACTGAAAGATTTCTTCCAGTGCTTGGGCTTTTTGGCCGGGTAGCACTGAAAGGACGAGGTTACCGCTCGCATTCCACTTCGCAGTTGCTACCTTGGTGTTACTGCACTTTGGGAATAGCTCTTTGATGTGTTCGTTCATCTGACGGACAGTCTCATGAGGCTCCCTTCGATCCTTGGGTTCAACTGACCCATTGAAGTATGCCACAAAGCGTGTTTCTCGTTCTGCATCGCGCTTCGAGGGGGTGGTGGGAGTAGAGGTGGGTTTGGGTTTGGGAAGGGGTCTGGGAGTAGGGCGTGCAGCCTGTGCAGCGTAGGAGTCGTCGGCCCAGTTTGGGGCAGGGGAGGGGGCTTGGTATGTCTTGCCGCCATCCGATTTCCTCAATGCTTCTTCGATCCGGTCGAGACGCTTCTCATTCGCCTTTTTATCGTTCACTATTGAATCATGGATGGCTGAGATTTGGGACATGAGGATCATTTCGACTCCCGAGGTAGAGGACACCGCATTTCCTACTCCTAGGCCCCTCAGCATCTCTGTCAGCATGTGGCCCTGGTCGCTCACTTGCTCTGCGAGGTTGCTTGGTAAAGCGCTCTTCAGAATAGACTCTTGCAGTTTTGACGCAAGTAGCTCAATTAGTTCGATGATCTGATTCGCTGGAGGTTCGACTTCCATGTCCGAGTCCATGTCACTGATGTCTGCCTCGGCGTCGCTCCGGTTGGCATTTGCTGTGGTGGGCTTCGCTGATGTGGATTTATGGAATGTGTCTCTCTGGCTGCGTTTTGTTTGAGTTAGATCGGCTATTCGGCGAGTGGGCTGTATGTGCTGTCTCTCGTATGGTTTCGACGCGTGAGTGCTTGATCCAGTGCGCCTCGAAGGTGCAGAACGGATAGATTCGTTTGGAGATGGTGTGCGGGCAGGAACGTAACCAGTGGCAAGTGTTCGATGGCTTCGAGGGGTCCGCTCCGGGTCGGGCGGCTTACTGGGCTCTCGCGAGCTCTGTGTCTCATCCAAACTCATTGGAGAAACTTGCTAAAGAGGTTTGATTGCCTACTACTTGAGTCGTGTCCTATCTTTTTAGTACGTCCTCTCGGTTTGAAACCGTGGGAATATCGTAGCAGATGGATGTAAAAGATCAAAGTTCGGCGGTGGAATGTTAGTATGCACCCCAGCACCCCAAACTGCTGGCCAGTGTTGTCTCGCCATCGTTCACAAGAAAAGAGCTGGTAGCGCCTTTATCCTCCACCCTGTTCAAGTATCGTTTCATCAGTTCGTGAACGATGCGTTTCTTTAACCATATTACGTTCCTTTTTCTGGGACTTCTTGCTACTGTGCATGCAGTTCCTCTGGAAGTGAGCTTTTTGCAGACTTAGGTGTTGTTCGACAAGCTCTTACAATACACATTGACTAGACCACCAACAAAGAGCCGAACAATGCGGTGGGATCCTATCCAGAGTCCCAAGTGCACCCGTCCATGCGGGATCCTTTCCATGGTATCTTAAGCGGCAGCATTCCGAAAGCGGGCATTAACGATGGCTCCTCCAAGGACACTAAAAGATTGGGAAAGCTCGACACTGAAAATAATCCCTGGAAAACAAAACACGAAGCAATAATCATTGCTTTTCGTGCTGGCGGAAGTCCCCGGGCCCCCCCAGGGTTGAAGGCTCGACCTAATCCAGCGGTGCCTACACAAATTCGAACACGAGTAGAGCAATACTTCCAACACCAATTTCCGAGGCTGAAAACTGCAGTCAATTTCGCCCAGGACTTATATTATGAGTCAACAGACTTCGAGGGATCATTCGGTATTCTTTACAAGTGGAAAGGCGAGTACGATACGTGGGTAGCAGATATCTGAATGATGAGACACAGATTGTCAAAGATTGTGTGTACCTATCGTCGGGCAGCGGGCAGACCAAATCCGATCAATTTGATAACTCTTTTTTTCTCACCACCTTACCATCACTTAACTGTATGATGAATGCTCCAGAAGATTTTTCTTCGGCTTCCCCGCCAACTGAACTTCGTCCACTATCCCCAAAGCAAGAACGCCGTCTCGTTGTCTTTCTCGATAACGAATTTCTTGAACTTACTCGTGGCTACAAAAAACGGTTGGTAACTCGTTCGCCCATCATTCTCACTAAGTTTACCCTAGATCATCGCCAACATCACATCTTCCAACACTAGATGCCTACCTCCAAGCTGCGCAAAGGATCTTGGGATTGATACTCCAAGTTCCACCCATAGATCCATCAACAAGCCTCCGGATACAGCTATTGCTTCGTTTGACGAATGAAGTGCTGACGTGTATACCTGGTTATCCTTCAAATTCGGAAAACCTTCCTATAGCTATGGATTGGCTTGATGATCTTGATCAGTCCTGGGCCGCAGTGCTCCAAGCACAGGTTTGGAATCCCAGCGAAGGAATAGGTGAAGATCTGATCGTTGACGCTGGTGATGTCGTTAGAGGTGTAAAGTCCACGCCGATGAGCCAGACAGAGCGTACGCGGCTGAAGAGCCTTCTCCTGGGAGGTGTGGCGACGCTGGAAGAGTGGTTGGAAGGCAAGCCGATTGGTGTAAACAGACAGGCAGCTGCGGTCGAGGAAGAAGACGGGTTGAACGACATTTTCTCAAACACACTTGAGGAGCTTGGGCATCTGGGTCTAGTCGCAGTTGAGCCTGAGGAGCTGTGTTCCATGGATCTAGATGATTGATGTTCATGCAAAGAGTACGCATTAATGACTGCGCCGCCACGAATCCATACTAACCCAAACCATGCTTAGGAGGGAAACTAGCTCTGTGTCTGGCACTCAGTAATCCTCGGGCATCTGCAATTCGGACCAGTCTTCTGCCTCGATCTGACCTTGCATTTCTTTCCTCTGATGGCCGCTGCGTTAGGGAAAGTCGATCTCCATTCAATTGCGCAGGTCCGTCCCTCTCAATCCCTTGACAAGCCTCAACACGACTAGATTCGCCCGCGTACAGACGACAGTAGGTCGTCGCAGTAGGTCATATTTCATTGTTAGCGCAGTGTCATGTAAATAAAGGTTATACCTAGTCAAATATTTCGAAGTATATAATCTATCGTAATGTTAGTATTGAGTGAACCGGCGGAGTACTGTGGAGTTCACCTCAGTTGGCGATAAGACAACTAGTCGCCGCCATGCGTGATCAATGTACTTGCAACTGTACAGTACCTAGGTAATCATAAACGGCGTATACGGATATGGAATGGGCAAAGCTGTATGTATTAGTCCCAATACGTACGAACGGAGTGTGCTCCAACAACATAGTACTGCCTTCACTGTCACATAGCAGCACATAGCTAAATTCAACATGTTGTAGTATTTTCTTGTGGACGGAGTCGCTCGGGCAGTATGCGTAAGCCAATTATGTAATGTATATTGAAAGTAAGTTCATTTAAATTCTCCGGAATAAGTAGTATGGTATAGAACAAAATTTGAAATGCTCAAAAAGAAAGGTCTGTCGGTAGATTGCAATGAGCTTCACTAGTATTCGACGGTCTTAAAGTACAACGTCCTCGTATTCAACATGCGAATGAAACTGCCAAAATTTGGTCCATGATTTCTGCACTCCGTTATGATCACTGTGAGCGTTTGTATGAGTCGATACGCGATAGCGGAAGCAGAGAAAGACACTCACTGTCGACGATGTGGAAACATGTTCATCCGCCAAAACGACACGCGTTCCTTCATCTCTCACAACAGCGCGAAGAAGCACGTCACGCATCTTCTGGGTTGCTTTGAATCGTTGAGCACGTCCCACGCCACTCGCCTTGGTGAGAAGAATGTCGTGTGGACAGGTGTCAATGTCTTGACGAGGGTTTTTGAAAGAGCGACCACGGAATACAGTGGGCAATGGAGCCGTAGAGCCGTGAACGGATGAAGTCGTCGGAAAGGCGTGGATGATAGTGACCACTGTGAAGATAGGAAAGATTGCGAGGAAGAACCGGACGATGCTACGCATGTTCAAAGTATATGTGCAAGTTAATAAGCCTTAGCGATGTAGAGTTAAACGATGGGAGGGTAGAGCGTGATTCGATCGAATAGTATTTTCCAAGGCTTTATGATGTCCGTGCTCAACAGAACAGGAAGGTCTCACTATCCCCAAGGCAGGCGGGGAAGTGGTCAATACAAGTAGTACCAACTGAGACAATCGATCCTTGGTTCGGGTGGAGCCGATCTGGCAATGACTAGGGCTCACCGAGTCCATTTTTTGACATTGAACATTGCCAGAAGAGCAGCTCTCTGCGCTGTGCTCGCAGCTAGAACGTACTCGGATAACGCTTGTTCAACATCAGTTTCGTAACCCGAAACCGAAATCTCAACTAGTATATCCTTAAACTGGCTCCGCTCAAGAATCGCAATTAATCCTCTCCAGTCAAACGCATGAATTTGGACATGCGCATCCTCATAGCCCGAGATGGCAAGCACAATTTTGAGATACTCGACATTGTCGGAAGTGACTGTTCGTAAGATATTGGTGACAAATGTCTCTGAGCCCAATTCTCTTTCGTCTACGCTCGAAGACTGGAGATCAACACAACCGATCTCCAAAGCGCGAAGGTTCACGCACGGAGACAGGTCAAGAGCGGTAGACTCGTGGGCATCCCGAATCATAATATTCTCGAGTGTTGAGCCTGAATGAAAGAGGAATTTGGATAAGGCAGCATTAGAAGATTCGCTGAATAACCCAGTAGAGAGACTCCGCATCGGAAGAGGAATATCGTGATAGGTCATCCAAGAAAAGAGGAACTCCGAAACGTCTTCTGTAACGTTTGTGTAGAGCTCGTGCAAACTAGACGGAGGGGGAGGAGTATACTCCAGAACTGTCCGTCGAGCATCCAATTCGTCCCAATTATCTAGGCCGTCGTACAGACGTCCGCCGTTAAAGAGAACACCAGTCAACGAAAGGCTCGATAGTAGCGGGAACGCGCCCAAGATGTCAAAAAAGTGGTCCGAAGATGATAGAATCACAGAATCCAGATCCAATGTGGTGACACTGCCAAAATTGCTCCGAAGAGCATCTGAAGTGCTCTTACTTGTATCGCAGCGTATCCATCCAAGCTTCAGTGTCCTGACCGCCATAAGCCCAATGAATAAATGAAGGAAATCGTCGAATTGGAAGATCTCGTAGTCGCCCGACTCTTGTATACCCCATGGCAGCTGCCAGGACACGGGTAAACGTTTTGAGCCGCCCTGCTCGATGTGCAAGTGCTGTATGAATCGAATAATTGTTAGGGTGTGGGCATTGAGAATGATAAGCTTCAAGAAGTCGTCGATGTTTTTGCGATGGATATGTATGGTGCGTGACTGGAATAGTGTTTTCCAGCTTGGCCAAAGCCATGATCTGCAGGTAAGACTGCAGAATTTCAGAGTAACAGGGTCTTGATTCAGGAAAGATATTATGAGCTCATATATGTCGGTTGGAATGAGGTCTGAAAGCTCTCGGGGAAGGGGTACTGGCTGTTCCATTGGAGGTAGGTAGAAGAAAGACATCACCGTTGCCGGTAGTAATGCTACTCGACAGGCGCTGGTGACTCATACAGGTTTCGACACATTCGATTTCTACTACAATAGTCTGCATACAACTTTTGAGCTTATTAGGAATCAACAATCGGGAAGGAATCCGACGAGAACCTTCAGAATCTCCCTTGCAACAGTTACAATCTTCCCAAACGTGCTTCCAGTACCCCAAATTCCCTTCCTCAAACACACAAGTTGAACTATCTGAGAGTGATCAACGAAGAGGTTCGCCGTTGCACCCTGGCTTTGAATGTGATGCGCGAAAACCTCCGGTAGAGATAGACAGAAAGCCGGAAGATATTTTAAGTCAAAACCATAAGAAAGGATGGAATGCCATCAGCTGCCACATAAATACCGTCGACACTGAAATAAGGCTAATTTCGTGTTCTTGCAGGTCTCGAGATACTTCTGGTTCACCGCACCATTCCCATTGGACGAAGAGAGAATTTTTTCGATAAAGCTGACATATATGTCTTGAAATAAGGATTAATACCGATTGAATGAAGATAACAAAGGTACTCACCATACTTATGAGCAGTTTCTCTCCTCAGTCGGACAAAATTTCATCCAAGTACGTTTGTGTCACCGGATAGTAGTAAGGTCCTCGAATTTCTGTCAATCCATCCATGATCTCGTGGTTTCGGAGGTAGGTAGTTTGAGAAAAGAAAGTTATATGAAGTAGTCGTGTTTCCATTAGGCGCTGACATTGTACGAAGGCACGACGAAGAAAATACCCGACGAGAATTTGACGTTAAGGCTCTACGCAGCAAGGTGTGTGCCGTGGTGGGATTCATGATCGGAAGGGAATTGAGTTTCGAGATTCAAGTGGAGTGGTGTATAAGTGAAGGCGTAGGGCCAAATGACTTCACAAATGTGTAAACTGAAGGCCATAGTAAACATCATACGAAAACGACATCCATTCCGGTCAGCGGAGTCATATTTTTATCGCACAAGTTATGATGCAGAGTTCCGTTCAAGTTCACCAGATCGTGAAACCAAGCATTTTTTATCATCCTGTATGCCAGAGGTTGCCGATCTCTTGTATAATGTTCGATGGTTCCATGGAAATTCCGTGCGCCGTGGAAAGAGCAGTGAACGTGTGCGGCTTGCATTCCACTCTACGGTTATCATGGAATTGGGTCTTGACTCAACATCGCGCCCCTTCTTTTTGACTTGCGGTATTCCTCCTAGGTGCCCTCCTAGGCACAGGATGGGTGGTGAAAAACCAGGTGATAACAATTGTCATAGATAGTGGACAGGCTTCTCATAGTCAAATTCAGAGAAGAAATATGGGGATGTTTTTCGAATGCGGTTTTGAATACTATATCTGATTGAAGGACACGTACAACTGCTAATCAATGATAGTGCTTTTAATAATTAGTCCTTCGATGATGAGTAATGATTATGCTCACTCAGTACTAGTTCAAACGCGTTCAAACGGTTCACCGGCTATCTAGGCTGAAGTTGACAAGGGTTGACAAACGTATGCAGTTAGGCGCTCACCTCCGGATCCACCCCTCACGTTGGGACCATGGTAAAGCATCCTATATCTCAACTATAAAGTTGTAGTATGATAAGACTCCGGTCCAAGACACATCATCCGCTCTCTTCCATTCATGTCTTTAGACTCGCTCCCTTTTGAACTTCTTTCCAAAGTCCTTGATTCGATTCGCGATGTTGACACACTTTATCAATGTGTATTGGTCTGCAGTACGTTCAAGGAAGTTGCATTACCGAGCCTCTACAGGACGATTACATTGAAAACTGTTCATCAAATGGTGTGCTTTGTCCGTTCAGTCTCTGGCCATCATCTCAGGTATTGACAGGACGAAGGTCTACATTTCAGTGCTCTCGAAACTTTAGACAAGTACGTCTATATAAGGCCGTATGTTCGAGAGGTCAAGTTCCTCTGTAAGCTGCTCGCCACATTGCATGATCTACACAAACTAATGCACGACCATGTCAGTCGTTCTCAGTGACTATGCTCGTCGAACTCGTCGCACCAGTTCTGGTCACAAAGTGGCGCAGAACCTCTGGGTCAACTCTCTCGCAAAACTACCCAACATCACATCTTATACATTCTGCCATATACCTGTCTTCTCCTTCCCTCAATGTCAGAATCGATTCCTCCCTATCCCACACGAGCAAATCGAGCTGACTGTGGCTGCCCTCGCAAACTGCAGTTTGTTGCACGAGTTGAACCTTCTCTACCGTGCTACACCCTCAGATATCTCCCGCCTGAATCATCTAAAGAATATCCGTTCCATACGACTAGGGCTTCCTTCAAGGGAGGTTCTTGTTGCAGTTCGTCCTTGGATTGAACAGTGCGATTCCTTTAGCGTCAGAGTAGGTCGCAATCGACTCTGTGCAGCTTTTATCTCATATACCCACGTAGGATGCCTACGCCTTGGATTCTTTCGCTACGATACGGCCTCACGTCTCAAACCTTTCAATGCTCCATATAGGTCCTCACCATGCCCTTAGCAATCGAGACCTGCTCCAACTTTTACACTGTACCAGTAAACTTCGGGAACTAGATTTATTTTACGACAATTTTCTCAACGTTCAGTTGGTCAGTTAACTCGTATATCCATGTATCAGGATGCTAACATTACCTCAACTTTCCAGTTAAACAAAGACGACAGATCATCCCTGGGTTTGGAAAACCTTCACAAACTGGTGGTACGCCATCAGGGTGTGTCTAACAAATCTCAATTCATGGAACTATTCACCTGGCTTGAGGCTGTAATATCGGCATCTCCACTCACGTCAATCTCCATCCTTTCCGATGACGGTCGGGAATGCAATTTCGCAATGCCGTTAATAAACTTACTTGCCAAGAAACCTCAGTTGGAGTTCCTCAATATACCTCAAGTCGTCCTTCGACAACCGTCGTTGAAGACGCTGTTTGGACGGTTAAACAATCTGCGGGTATTGTCAATCATGCTTGTGGATGTTAATGTTCTAGTAAGTGGCATTGCCAATCGTGCACAATCCGGCATTCAATTCTGATGTTCGTCTCTGTAATCGCAGAGTTTCCATACTTCCGCATCACCAGGAGAGCTCAATTTCAATCTTTCAGCTCTTTACCTCCGTTCGAGCAAGACTACATGCCCATATTCTTTAGTCACACCACAACTTCGTCAAACTATATCATCTCTGCATGGTAGCCCCGGATATCTACGCCGTTTGTGCCAAGAAAAGCAGACGTGGAAAGTATGTGGTCAGATATCAGTCTCTGATTTCGGCTGATGTTTGCAGGCATTGTGGACTCCAGCTTCGCAGACTGGGCGTGGGGGAATCGATCCCCTGAAAGATGAATACGGACTATACAGTAACGCAACAGAGGAGGATGGGTGGTGAAAGATCAATAATTATCATTAAGACGCTGTCTTGTATCATTTATAAATATGGCACTGTCAAATATAAAAATTTACTGAAAGAAAGAAAGACATTTGGCGGTGAAAAACGTCCTGAACGGAGTATTAGCAAATTCGTTTCATTCAGCGTATTTCAACACAAGGTGTGGGAAGTGTTTCAAGGCAATTGAGCAGGGGTCAAGCTGTCGTAAATGGGACAAAGTTCGTCCCAAGCAGCTGAAAAATATCATACATATGACTCAGTCAATACCGGGAAAAAAACTAGAACCTTTGGACGTACGAGTGGTAACATCAGTTGCTTTGACGAGAGAGGGAGCTTCAGCCATTATGACGGCAAGTCCGCTAGAAAAAGCGGGTCAGCAAATTATTTCTGAAAGTGAAGGTAGTGAAGATTTCACAATTCCAAATGAAGGTCGATATGGCTTGAGAAGCAAACTTTTCAGCATGAATGAAATACCACAAATAGCAATTATACTCACCAATGCAAGAACCAAGGACCAGGATTATCAGTGACAAATCTAATGGTCGTCTGGTTTCCAATAGCTACAGAAGTCACATCTCGACGGACCTGAAATTTGGTAAGTTACGACACTGCTTTGGGTGGACAACATAGGTACAGCTTACGGGATTTTCATAATTGTAAGTGGTGTTATCTGCGCTCCGAACGACATCGAATGAGTGCTACAGGTACAATCAGATATTAGTTCAATACGAGGACTGAATAAGTCTTACGCCATGCAGATGGAATGGATGAGGACCTCCTGGCGTAGCGTTTCCGAAGAAGTTTATTTCAATAGTCTTGTTTATCGGCAGGGTATATACACTGCCTGGCGGCAACAAGTCTTGAGGTGATTGTGCTCCACTCAGAATCTGTAGAAGAACTGGAACAGTCGGGGGTATGTATTGGGTGTCGTTCATGAAGAATGTGGCGGGAAGATTGAAACCGAGCGTCAAATTGAGCACTTCGTCAGCACCTCCGGGGAAGGGAAGTCCAGGCGCTCCCGGATTTTCCAAAGGATGCAGCATCGATTCCGTCAACACCACGCCAGTCGAATTAGTTGTGGTTGGATCAGCATCTGGAGCTCCTTGGTATCGCAGAATTCCAGAATTTAGACCGCCCGTAAATCCGGAAAAACCAACGCCACTACTAGACAAAGCACGGACCCAATAGTTATCCACAGGCTGGGTTGCGTCTAAAACAAAAGAATAGCGCTGGCCAGGGAAGATCTGAATGTTATCGACTGTGGCAGGTTCGTGGTTCTCTCCGTCAACTTCTATGACTGTTAATCTATGACCGTCAATGGAAAAGTTGTGATAGGCATCACAAGCTATTGAAATCATCCGGAAACGGTAGCGCTTTCCTTGTTGTACATTGATGACCGCGAGAGGAACAGCGGGCTATGCAGCGGGAACATCTTAGAGAGCAAGTCAACAATCTCATCTTGTTGAAACGTACCCCACCAAGATAGCGCCCTTTTCCATTAATCAAAGTAGCATCGGCAGGGGGAGCAACCGCGGCTGCGATAAGCTCGGTGCTGGTGTTGTGAAACCTGTTGAGTCTTAGTGAGCATCGCCCAAGCAGAGGACCTTCCGGGGACTTACCAGTCGGCAATAGTAAGCACGGTAGTTTCTAAATGAAAACCGGAGCCAATGAGCATTAAAAAGTAAAGGACTCTGCACGCGACTTACCGTCATCGACGTCGTACAGATAGGCCTGCGGATCTTGAGGGTCGTATATTACAAGAGGCCCTCGCAGCCCATCGCAATACTATACAAATCGGAGGGTCAAAGCAACGTTATATCGTAGACACCGTCAAGCTCACTTGTACCGATATGTGTGAATGATACCAGAAGGTCTACAAATCGCGTTGTCAATTAACCAAATGCTCCGAAGAAAAATGACCAGATATTCGTACGCCTGCTTGGTCTGGAACTTGAAAGTCGTAGAGGAACGAATGGTTGGCAGCAATGGGGCACTGAGAAACAAATGCGACACCGTCTGCATAGTTGGTCGTTTTCTGGAAGAGGCCATGCCAGTGCTGATAATGACGAACGAGGTTATATTAGACTGATGTTCGTCATTAAACATATATACTCACAACGGTGGTACTTCTAACCATACTTGGATCCGTAAGTTGGTCTGTGACGTTGAGGTTAAATCTGACCCCCTGTTTGTAGTAAGGTCAAAGAAATTATAACCATTCCGAAAATGATGAAGCAGACCTTATTCCCTGAGATTAGTGGACCCGGAAAGGATCCAGTAGAGGGGGTGAGCCCAGCGAGTACGGTTCTGCAAAATGTAAATGTACAGACATGGAGATGCGAATGTAGACTTACGAGCGTTGAAACCCATCTGGGGCGAGTTGCTTGTTGACGATGAATAAATTCTCGCTCACGGTCTGCCCATAGGTTGAAGTATCGCGGATGACTTCGGCTCCGTACACGAGGCAGACTAGCTCAGCCGCCAGAAGAGAAACGAAGGGAAGCATTTGCAAGGCAGTGATCACTGAAGGAATGTGAGCGACTGTTCACTTAGAAAACTGAGGATGGACCACTAAGTGGCTTACTCTTTTATACTTATACGACGTAGAGTTGATCACGGCAGCACAAGATCGCGGGGTGTGCTGGTATGGGGAAAGTTTATGACTCGCCGTGTTCCATTTCGGATCCTTGGCTCCCGACGAAGGAGCACTGGTTTCCTGTTGGGTTTATGGCAAAACCACATAATACTAATACCGTTGTTGTCATAAATGGAAGTAAGTGAGCGTACAAAAGTGAAAATAAATAGAAAAGACTTGTGCTTACAGTACCTGCAGCTCAATTATGTCGCTACCTAGACAATGTAGTAGCAATTCGGTAACGCCACAAATACTTCAATGAAACTGAGTAGCTGCAGACAAGGATATGTATATTAGGTGGACATCACCCAGTCTTGCGACATTGCGTACTACGAGCAGTACTTGTGGCGACAGTAATGCCCATGTTCTAGCCTGTGATTCGTTTTTTTGTAACCGCGACCGATTAGGTCGCCTTTTACGATATATCGATAGAGCTGCAGTACAGCCTGGGTACATCTTAAGGTACACAGCGCGTAAAGTTGAATGGAAATGTGGCAGCGGTAGGGACACTCAAGAGCGAGTGATGCAGGTGCTTATCTAATCTACGTTTTTCTTTAACTCTTCAACAATGGCCGCTAGGAGTACAGCTACGCGACTTTCAACACTCCTTCCGGCTTTCAAACAGACCTGGAGTCGACCACTACGCTGCTCTAGGCCCGCTCTTAGTTCCACATATCTTCAGACTCCATCATATCATTCCAGACGTTCTTGGTCGACATCGGGCCCATTGGACAATGCGAGTGCTGAGACGGCCTCGGCCGAGAACCGCGCTTTTGACGTCCTTCTCAATGATAGCGGTCCCTCATCTGTCATTGGGAGTGTTGATTCTGACTTGGACATTGAACTGCCCTCTAGTGTCTTTGAGGAGCGTTCTAGTCAACCTGTATTAATCAATATACCACCTCAGCAGGATCCCTTACTTGAATTTCTTGCTTCGCGGTTAATGAACCACGGCCACCGAGCTAAAGCCACCCGAATCGTCTCGCGCACGCTTCTCAATATTCACGCCTATACCCGAGCTCCTCCTTTACCCATTTTGCGCGAGGCTATCTTCGCTTTAGCACCAGCTGTGCGTCTTCTGAAACATCGGCATTCTACAAAAACGATCTATAAGCCGGTCGCATTGAGCGAGAAACAGGGTATATGGTTTGCGGTGGATTGGTTATTGAAAGAATGTAAAGGACGACAAGGTGGTCCGATGATTGAGGAAAGGCTGGCCCGAGAGATCATAAAAATTGTGAAAGGCGAAAGTAAAACTTTGGAAAAGAAGTTGGAAATGCACAAAATGGCTATGGTCAATCGGTAAGTAATGTTCTATGACTACTGACTTGATCTAATTGTTGTGTTCATTATTAGTGGAAACATTGGGAGTAGAACTCGATAGTCAGCTTGTAAGCATGCTACTTCGTCACTCTAGATTACCGCTGATGCCTCCGTCCAATAGAATAACGATTCATTGCACCCCGTCTTAAACCATTGTTCGACGAAAGAAGGTTGTAGCTCAAATGGATCTCATTAAAATCTCTTTCGAATTACAATCGAGTCAGACTCTGCCACCCGCACTTTTATGTTCGAGATCCCAGCTCAGATCATATGTGGTATTGATTTACCTCAACAGGCAAACGGGTTAGTCAGTCGTTCCGTCTTTGCACTATTGCCGATGAGATTCCTCTTCAGGGGAAAATCTAGATACTGTCTGTACCATGACTTGGCTACGTAGGGTGTATATGTTATAGCCTAACGTGAGTCTTCGAAAGTCTAGCTGCCTCGTACCGTCTGGCATTTCCAATGATAGTGCTCTCCGATGACTGTGCATAGGTCTGCGCAACAAATACGGACATTTGCACTGTACGTTCCAGACTTTGATTGTACGGACGTTAATGGCACTGCGTCTTCTACTGCCTCCTTCTATTCAATCATTGACATTGCTTTCACTGTGCTAGTGGAACGAACATCTACCTTAACCCCAAGACGTTAAGTTTTCAAGGTTATGAAATTTGGTCGCGCAATGTCTGGGAGACGTATCGTTGAGGCTCTGCAGATCGCATACGAGACTCCTTCGGAGGTCAGTGCGGGTAGAGGATGACAACAATCTGAGTAATGTTGACTCACAAGAGGTGTAGTTGTGGAATTGCGCCCAGTGTTATTGTCAGTCACTTTCTTGTTGGTGCCCCTCGTTTTTGCCGCCAATTAGGTTTATAACTGCTATGAGGTAGTCAGAACATGATCCATGGCCGTCTCAAGACATCCCTTCGTGTAGCAGCCTCTGCTGTTGCTGTTGCTGCTTATTGATTGGACATCACATTTGTGCCATGCATGCGTACAAATGGTAAAAAGTTGTCCGTATACGAAATTTGTCCCCTGTCGTTGCCGCTGCCGTGTAAGAACTTGAATGTTATGTATCGACTTCGCTGATGAGGTGGTGATGTAAATGTGGGGTTGCTTGACAGGGTGGTCTCTGCAATTTATCTTGTCCGGCGCACTGCTAGTGTTGCTGGTGGAGGCCCGTCTTCATCTGAAAGGAGAAACGGTAGTAACCTTCAGAGAGGAGATGTGGGACCTGAATACCTTACAAACTTGGACCAAAGAACTGACTTCACTTATCTATGTATGGAAATCATAACATATTAATCACAGTTGTAGTAAGTACTACCGCCTCGAAGACTTAACTCCGTAGGCCACTGACTGGCAGCACTGGCAGCGACATTGGAGTTCCACAGTGGTATGCTGGTGATATGTATTGGGTAACAATTCCCCTGGAACTGTACATACCTTAGAGGAAACTTTGAAACTAGCGATGTGAGTCTTGGTGATGAGTAAACTTTGCTGACCCATCCTGAGACGGACTCGGACTCCCCGATCCGGGTCGGGCTTCCCGAAATAATTTTCTGCTTTTTCAATACTTTTCGGAACGTGGATATTTCTCTTATCATTTCCTCAAGCTGGATCACCAACGGAACAAAGCCTCGAGGACAAGTCAACGCCAATTCTGTTCATGCGATTCGGAAGAGAGTTCATCCCATTTGTCGCGCTAATCACTGCCTAATTTATGCCTGTCTGTCTACCACTGTTCCAAATACTTTCTTCCGTGCTCTCGATGCTTGTAGCAAAAGAGTCTCCTCGACGCAGCCAGAATCCGAAACGTGGTTGGTAAGTCGCCATACACCTGTCTACTGACAACAAGGCTGGGGAGGAAGAGCTTTAAGATTCTTTTGCAAAGTAACTATGCATAGCAATGCAATGAACATTCACCCTGAGATGACCACCACCTGCTGTTGGAAGCAGTGTATCATACGTGTGAGTCTCTTCATGGCAGCCTACTTCTCATTTAAAAATTTCAGCGAGGTCGCATAGTTCAACACGCTTAGCGTGCGTGTCCCAAAATCACAACAGACGATGACATTTTATGTCACTGTAGATACCGTGCCAATACGTGGAATATGATCACAGCTTGGAGCTAGTACTGTCATCCTCTTGAAGTTAAGCTTTCAATTCATGTTGAAAGTCTTGACTTATCCAAGCACATTCCGCCTATGTTTGTCGTGCATTGTGCAATGCGTCTTCGAAGTAATTGGGCAGTCCACCTTCTTCGGGCCGACCGCGGAACAGATACCGATAATCCGAGTTCTTTTACTCTGTGCAACTGTAAAGAGAAGGTTGTTCGCATATAAATTGAAATAGCAAGTAATCGAATTCTCCATCTCAAGGGTTCTACCCTTTCCTTCCTTCTCACTTCGCTGTCTCTTTGTTTTATCGCGATGTCCAAGCTTCAAGAAAATGAAGTTTCTTATGTGATACAGTCTAACGATATTATGCCCATCGAAGCCACATTCGCTCATCCTCAAAATCTCTTTGGCGAGCTAGGGCAGCCGCTTAATCGAGAAAAAAGCATTGGTCAACTTTCCGTCAAAGCAGATACAGAGTCCGCTACTACCTTAATCCCTCTTGAGGATGCATATCCCGACGGAGGGCTTCGCGCGTGGCTTGTTGTCCTCGGCTGTTTTCTGTATGCTTGCACAGTCTTGTATGTTACTCATTTTCCCACTGTCCATACCCACGGCTCAAAACATTTTGCTTGCATTTTTCCAGCGGTTGGGGTCTCAACTGGGGTGTGCTCCAAGATTATTATCACACCACAATGTTTCCCAATACCAGTCTGAGCGTTCTCGGTACCATCATAGGGCTCGCAAATTTCGTGAGCCTGACGCTCGTAGAGCGGTTATAAGGTCGTGAATACTTATTGAAGTTCTAGACTATGAATGGGAGTTCGTATCTTTTCGGAGGATTAGGTGATCGTTTGTGAGTGCCAAACTTCTGCCCATAGCAGGCAAAGTTAACGACGAGCCTCATGATCAGTGGCTATAAGGCTCGTGTTGTAACCTCAATTCAGTATCGGACCCTAATCCTAATAGGTTCCAACAGAAGATGATTGCCATTAGTTGTTCTCTGGCATATCTATGTTTACTTGCTTCGGCATTCGCTACAAAAGTGTATCAGCTATTTTTGTTCCAAGGGTGTTTATTGGGTCTTTCTCAGGGGATCGGCATGCCTCTCTATTTCTCCTTATGTTCGCAGTGGTTTTTGAAAAGGAGAGGGCTGGCTACAGGCATTGCAGTCAGTGGCAGCGGTATCGGCGGCGGGATAGAGACATTGCTCATGCGCCAACTGTATATTTCTTTTCTTTTCAGTCCTGTGTATCTTATTTAACTACCAACACACAGGATCGTCAAGATAGGCTATAGGAATACCATGCTCACTTTTAGCTCCTTACATGCTGTGATCTGGATATTTGCGTGGTTTCTGCTCAAGGAGCGATTGCCTCCAGGTTTAAATCCTACGGTCAAGAAACGTTGGCTTCCGAAGAAAATCACAGGGTCCTTCTGCAGTGTCGCTCTCAGTATGTTCTTTGGTGTGTTCGGCTACCTGGTAATTTCGAATTTTCTTATCCCATACCGAAAACTGACGAATTGTTCGGTGACCAGCCCCCTTATTATCTCAGCGCAACATTCACCAGACAAATGGTTACTACGCTTGATTCCAACTCCCTTCTCGTCACAGTGCCTTTGATCGTTATGAATTTCTGTCGTACGCATGAAAATATTTTCGCCCAAGCACCTGATCTCAACATTTTCTTCGATGTAGTTGGCATTGGAAGAGTAAGGAGTCGCACAATCCGTATTCTCTCTCTCTTCTACCATTGAAGCTGACCAGCCGTATTTTGTTTCAACATTGGAACTTCATGTAGATCACGGCTGGCCGTTTAGCTGACATCTTTGGAGCGACCAATATGTTCTTCTGTTCTTTCTTTATTGGTGGTCTCCTTCAAATGGTATTCTGGACCTTTGCTCGGTCCTACGCAACGATCATGGTCTTTTCTGTCTTGAATGGCTTAATTGGCTCCTGGTTTATGAGTCTCTTGCCTGTCGTATGCGCAAAATTATTTGGTATGGAGGGACTCTCCACGATCACGGGATTTATGATATTGGCAAATTCACCAGGTTAGGCTTCTTTGCCTCTTAACCATCTGTATCTGAATTACTTTTCCCAGGTCAATTTGTAGGCACTACAATCGCGGCAGTGGTGCTTTCATCTTCTGGTAATAACTGGACAGCGGTGTCACTTTATTCAGGGTCTATGCAGATCATGGGCGCTCTCTGCATACTATATGGTACGAGACATGATAAATACAGCGTAGGCATGGCTGGGCTTACGCGTTACATAAATCCAGCACGGTTTCATAAAGAACGCAGCATATTTGTGAAGGTGTAAGATATGTAGGAGACAAAATTCCATTCCATGGGGAACTTCCAAAAATTTCGAGAAAAGTAGATGACATCCTATAGAGAACAGTGATTAGACTACCTGATCTATGTATCCTATGTATTTTCAAGTATGTCTCCCCAAGTTTCATCTCGAACTGATGCTTCAGAGGGCCCGGTTTTTTACTGGGGATGAAAAGACAAAGCCTCGATATCCATCATCAGTAACTTCAGCACATAAACGACCGTATTGAGCCAGATCTCCTTTGAAGTTTGTGGGTTCCGAAGTCGACCTCGAAAGCGAACGTGCATTCAGCTCGAGAATGAGGCGGCGATACTCAATTTCGGCTTCACGCGTCGCCTCGATGCGAGTGAAGCACTGTTTCATTGCATGAGATACACAGCCAACGATCCAATCACTTTGGACTTCCTGTTGAGCACGGTGTTAGAATCTTTTGAGAGAATTGTAAGTAAGACATACACTACAGGTGGGACCGTTACACGCCCCAGGACTTTGAGGTCCATACATGTAGAAGAAGTTGGGAAACCCATGCACTGCCATTCCAAGATGACTGTAAACGCCATTGGCCCACTTTTCCAAGATATCGGTCCCATCAGCTGCTTGGACTTTCAAATCCGTATAGGGACCGGTAAACGTATGGAAACCCGTCGCGAGCACGATAATATCGAATGTATGTTCGACTCCGTCAGCTGTTTGTATTCCAGAAGGGGTGAAGCTCGATATTTCACATTGATTTAAGTCGACAAGGTCCACATTTGGTTGATTGAATATCTAGAGAAAATACAGAATCATCAATTCCAATCGGACTAGCAAGACATCCAAAGGTACAAACATCGTAGTAATTAATTTCAAGACTAGGGCGTTTCGATCCGAAAGGATACGGTGGTGAAGTAGGTGCGAGTTTCTCCTGCATCACCGGGTCATGTACACGTTCGCAAATTTTGTTTCGCCAGAAGAAATATGCCTCATCATTGGCGGCCTGGTCCGAAAAGATGTCCATGTAGTTGTTGGTCACGAAGCGCCATCCACCGGCTGTCCAGAGATCTTCGAAGAATAAGAGACGTTCCTCAGGTGTGGTGGCATGAAGGCTTTTGGGATATCGATCAAAACTATAACCATCTCGAAAAATGAGCTCGATCAGTCGTTCAGGCGTAATGCTCGATAGGAATCACAAACTCACTCGGAGTTTGTCTGCAGCGGCGGAACATATCAGGGAATAATCGTTTTGATTTTTGTTGAATCTCCTTGTCTAGCTTTTGTTGTTGCATGGCCAGCGCGTAGTTCGGGGTTCGCTGGAAAACAGTCAAATGTTTTACTTCTGGACCAATAGCTTGGATAACCTGCAGCCACGAAAGAGCAATTACTACGGAGTGGATAAAAGAATAGAGAGAGAGACGGGTACCTGGACTCCGGAGGCCCCTGTTCCTATCACAGCTACACGCTTTCCCTTTGTGACTAGTCCTTCAGGCCAAGACGCAGTGTGGACGCAGATTCCTTTGAAACTTTGAAAGTAAGCAAAGGGAGGGCTATGCGGTTTCGATGCAGCTCCAATGGCTAGAATGAAGAATCGAGGGTGTACCACGAAACCGTCCTTAGTAGTGATTACCCATCGATTAAGAGCATCGTTGAATCTTGCTGATATAACTCGACTATTGAACCGTATATTCTTCTTTATACCCAACGTCCGCTCGACGTGCTGATAATATTCACATACTTCATCTCTACACGGGAAACGCTCTGTCCATACCCAGTCCTTCCATACTTCTTCGATCGATAATTGGTAGAAGGGAGATTCAGAGTCAACTCGAGCACCTGGGTATCTATAGCCAAGAATCAGAACTATATGTAGAGTGATTTGATTGAGTAAAGAGCTCATTACCGAGTCCACCACCAAGCGCCTCCCAAGTCGGATTCGGCTTCAAGGATGCGGGCAGAGTAACCCTGCTTGCGGTAATGATATAACTGGTGGATACCAGAGTATCCGGCGCCAACGATCACAACATCTAGTTCCTCAGGAGTTTGCGTCGAGTGAGGAGTGTTCTGGGACATAGTGCGTAGATATGTTCTCGACGTCTCTGGTGCCTGCAATGGCAATGATGGTAAAATTTTTATAAATGTATGTGGAAGGAAAAGGGACGCCGTAGGTATACTTCGAAAGTATCATGGCGAAATAAGCTCGCCCTACAATCATATCTGTGTGATTTGATATGAGGGAGCCTCCGAATTGCACCTAGGCCTCGTGAAGGTGATAACACTCACAGTTATCGATCCATGTCACAAGCTTCCATTCTTTCAATCGACCCTGTCAAACCTTGCTAACGGTCAACCTGCGGTCACCCAATCCTGCGTTCAACGCGTTACATTTTTTGATACGGAACCGAGGACGGGATCGTGGTGGCATTGAGCGCTGACATTGAAGAAAGTTTAATAACTTGTGCATCTTGGCCGTCGTCTACGAAGAAAGACACGTGCACGGGACGAAACTTACTTTCTCAAAGAAACGAGGTGAAAGTGCTTTTCTCCCGATTAGTGGCACTAGGCATTAAAATACCTGTCGGAGAGCTGTACATGTGTTCTTTTACAATGATGTTCGGTAGTGAGCTCAAGCCTTAAGCACTTGTATCAATTGTCCGGACCGGACCTAAATGCGCATGGTGTGCAGGTATCCACTGAAGACAATGCTTGGTGTTCTATTCTGATCAGTATAGAATCAGCAAAAAATCTTAGAGTCACTGAGCAGATCCACTGTGAAGATTATTCTGGAATGATGTACTTAGGTGATTTGTCAGGTGGGCAATGTATGTGCACTGGAATGTGCTGGAGTGTGCTTGTGTTGTTGTGCTGTATGCTGCTCACACATAGTGCTTGTCAGGAGCTATTTTCAGTCAGCATGCATATCTGAATTGGGAAAGGATGTGCTGTCAATGTAAACATACCATTTACTTACTGCATACAGTCACACTATATAGACCTTCCTTCTTTTTGGATACATATAGAGTTCTTACCACCATTTTGTATTGGCCTTACACTACTCTCAACTGTAAGACCTGAGTCAGAATTGGTCTTGTAATTGGTAAGAAGTGTTGAGAGTTTATGGTGTAATATAGTAAGAGCAGGTTGGAGCTCAAAGGGAGCTACGGGAACTGCAACCAAGGACTGGAATGACCTAGTTGTCACAAAGCATCAGCAACGGAGTGACTAAGCGGGGCGGCGGTGCGGAGCAACTGAGTAAATGGTAGAAGCGGAGCAACTGAGCGAAGCGTGGACAGGCTGGTCCCAAGATAATGACAGAGTTATATTAGTATTGTAGTTGTAAGTACTATTAAGTAGGCACATACCTGGTCCCAAGATAATGACAGAGAGGTCAAGATAAGGGACCAGGTAGTGGGGGGGCTGGCTTTATATACACAATCTGATC